>JAJGRW010000308.1:0-18921 GCA_025461045.1 Carex parvula | reverse complement strand
TTTAAATTTTCAAACTAATTTAATATAAAGTCAAGCGGTAAAAATGATGAAAAATGAACACATTAAAATTAATTTATAAACAATTTTTTTTTACCGCTTGACTTTATACTAAATTAGTTCGAAAATTTAAATTCGATATGTAAACGCATCAGTGAAATATATCGGTTTCAACAGTTTGATTACATCATTTGAAGCCAATTTAATAGGTTTTTAAATTAAGCTCACAAAGAGACTTGGTGAACTTAAATACACTCTAGTTCTACTCCTACACTAGTTACTAGTTTAAATCAGGTTGTTTTCCAATGTACGAAAAAAATAACGGCTGGATTAATTTATGGGATGTCTGTCCGGATATCCAAATATATTTTAATAATGAAAATGGCAATTTGAAATTCAGGAAAAGCCGAACTTATATAGTCCGGCTAATGTTTTTAGTAACATCGGCCGAAGTGTTTACGGGTCAATTTCAAATTTACATTCGAAATGGAATTAAGTAGCTCAGTAAATTAATTATATTAAGCTGTAGAATATCAATTCTTATTATTTTTATAATTTTTTCATATATATATATATATATATATATATATATATATATATATAGAGAGAGAGAGAGATGAGAGAGAGAGAGAGAGCTGGGCTATGGTGAGTTGTGAAGTAAAAGGTCATTTTACTTCACGCTCTTTCATTTTGAAAATTAAAACAACATATCGAACCGCTCAAATGTTCTCTATATGAAATGTGCTTGGAGACTAAATTTACATTTTTGGAACTTTTTACTATTATTTAGCCACTTTGAAAATCGCTGATCTGGTGGTCCAAAAAATTTTACTGTTTTTTTACTGTTTACAGTGGATCAGCAATTTCAAACTGGCTTAATAAATAGTAAAAAAAAATTTCAAAAATGTAAAATTTAGTCTCCAAGTACATTCAATATTTAGAAAATGGAACGGTTCGGATTGATTATTTGAATTTTCCAAAATAAATTATAGCATGAAGTAAAACAACGTTTTACTTCACAACTCACCATGCCTATATATATAATATATATGAGGAGGGATCCACTTACAACAAATTTGAGTTACAACAAAGTTACAACATTCTTTTTTTCATTTTTTAAAGTTTCAAATCATCGATCCAACCGTTCAACATGATCTACAATAAAATACTTGCAGATCAAATTTTACATTTTTTGAATTTTTGTACTATTTATTAAGTATTTTACAAAAAATAGCCATACTTGACCATTGATTTTGTACCCATCTTAATAAATAGAAAAAAATTCAAAAAATATAAAATTGATATGCAAGTACATTTTATTTAGATGATCATGTTGAACGGTTGGATCGACGATTTGGACTTTGAAAATGAAAAAATGAATGTTGTAACTTTGTTGTAACTCATTTGTTGTAAGTGTATCCCTCCTCTATTATATATATATATATATATATATATATATATATATAGAGGAGGCTCAAATGCCCAACAATTTCTGCCCCAATCGCTCCCAAAATATGGTCCTCTCATTCGTGCGCCAAGATTTGTGTCAAAACATAGTGCTTGATTAGAAATTCTAATTCGCTCCAGTTTTCCTCCCGAGTTCCAAGTACTGACCCCTCCTTTCTCACCCATTTTCGTTCTTTCACCCACAATGCAAATTAGCTCTATCCAAATTCTTCCTCCTATCCCAATGCAACCCTCCTCTCGCTCCTCCCACCCGACAACACTCTCCTCCTCTCGCCGCTCCCGCCCGATTCGACCCCAGCGAAACTCTCCTCTCGCCTCTCTGTCAATTTCTTTGTTCATATCTCCTCCCAAGTAAGTTAGGGTTTTGTCGCAAGAGCAGAGGACCGCTTCCAGACCACTACCCACTGACAACTCCTTTCACCGACTGGAAAGGCTAGTTCGATATAGAAGTAGACATCATTGTATAGGAGAGGACCATGATTGTATCACGGAGGAGGATAGAAGAGAACTGGACAGCGGTGAGGATTATAAAAATGAGGAGAAAACATTCAATTAGTCACGAGTGTTCTTAGAAATAAAGGTCCCAATCTGGACCGCAATTTAATATTAGATGTGCGATTTAGATTTTGGGAGCTGATTGGGGCAGAAATTGTTGGGCATTTGAGCCCTCCTCATATATATATATTATATATAGAGAGGAGGGTTCAAATGCCTCATTTTTCATGCCTCCACCATGCCTCCATATTTTAAAACTTTAATAACTCAAAATTTAAAACTTAAAAGTCAAAATAAAACCGTTGGATATGATCTACATCATTTATCTATGTTCATAAAAAAAATCACATTTCGATTTTATTTTTATGGAATCAATAAGTTAAAAAATCAACGTCTAGAAATTATTCACATTAGTATGTTTTTTACAAGCTCTTGAAGACAACCAAAACAAAATGAAATATCATTTTTTACACGTGTATAGATAAAATGATGTAGACCATATCCAACAGTTTTATTTTTACTTTAATTTTAAATTTGAGTTATTAAAGTTTTAAATTTGAAGGCATGGTGGAGGCATGTAAAATGGAGGCATTGAACCTCCTCATATTATATATATATATCCTCAACAAAAAAACCATGATAAAGATGATCCTGAATTCCAGACGATTTTATCTGAGTATGATTCCAGGGTAAATGAGGAAATCACGAGAAGTGGTGATTTTAGCACCGTACGTATCCAATAAAAATACACACTGTCAGCTAGTTTTTACCATAGGCCCGCCGTGCCCACATGCAGTCATTCAAAATTCCTCAATAAGATAAACAACTTGCGGTGACCACTAATTTGAACTATAGTCATGGTGTACATATGCACCAACATTGTAAAATATACGGTATTTTTTTTATTTGATCATCTGGAATTTTTTTTTTTTAACAAAATAAATGATTTCGATTTGTTTTCTTACAAATATAAATCTTCACAATGCTCTTAGCTAGAAAACCATTAAAAGGGTGCTTCATACTTGAAATTTCTTTTTGAATAAGGGGAAAGAAGAAATTTTTGAAAAGAATATTAACAAACGTAGTACAATTGAGTCAAACATGGGCAATAAAAGTCGGAAATTTTCATTCTCCCTTTTGGTGAAAGAAGAGATTTTCAGGAAGAAGACTATAACTTCTACCACTACATATTACATGAATATCATCCATTTTCTTTAATCATTATTTGGATATTATATTCTTTATCCATTAATAAGTTTTATAATGATTATAATAATGATTATAATAATAGTATAATAATTAATTTATTACTGTACTAGTAATCATCGTCTTCGTCATTATTATATATTGTATTGCTACTGTTATTTTTTTTATGTTACCTTAACTAATAATAATAATAATAAGAATAATAATAATCTATTATTATTATTATTGCTACTTTTTATTTTTTATTTTTTTATTTTTAGATTATGAAGTGTAATAATTAACTTATTATTGTCCTGATAATCTTCATCATTATTATTGTATTGCTACTGTTATTTTTTATATATTACATTAAATAATAAAAACAATAACAACACAATGGCAACAACAATGACGACTACAACAACATAATAATAATTTATTATTATTATATTTATTTGAATGATTATGAAGTTGATGATGATCTTTTTTGAACATTTAAAAAATTAATACTTTATTCTTTCAAAATTGATATACTATATGAGTAGAACTAGGGTGTTCTTAAACTCATCAAGTCCTTCAGTGAGCTTAACTACAAAATGTATCGGATTCACATCAAACAATGAATCAAAACCATTGAACCCAATTTATTTCCTAAGTGATGCACTTGCAGTTCAAATTTATAAATGTTCGAATTAATTTAGTAGAAAATCAATCGGTCAAAAACGGCGAAAAAATGAATGTCCCGAAATTAACTAATAAGCTTTTTCTTACCGATTGACTTTATGCTAAATTGATTTGAAAATTTATAAATTTGATATGTAAACGCATCGCTGGTGAAGTAGAACGATTTCAACGATTTGCTTTCGTTATTTGAAGTCATTCCGATGATTTAAGAACACCCTCGTTTTACTCACTAAATATTGTCATTAAAAATTAGAATAGTGTAGTGTTCTTCAATAAGTTCTCTTCTTCCAACTTATTCTAAGAGAATACGGTGATACTAACTAGAACTTTGGAACTTTTCTAATATTGTGTTTCAATTTCGTATAGACATTAATTACGGATGTACATTTTCAGATATGTGTAATATATAATTTAGAATGAGGCGTCATATTACGGATTGATCCGTGCTATGAATTCATATTTTATTTTTTAATTCTAATTATATAGTCGATCCAAACAGTTAAACCATATGAAATTGTATTTGGAGCCTAAATTTTACAATTCCTTTAAAATCTTTTACTACTTATTTAGATTGTTAAAAAATCACTAGTTTTGATAGGTTCAAAATTTTTAAATCAAGTGATTTTCTATTTATCTAAAAATTAGTAATAAAATTCTAAAAATATTCTAAATTTGATATGCAAGTACATTTTTCTCTAGAGATTATGTTGGGCGGGATCAGATCGATTATTTGACCTTTAAAAATAAAAATATTAGTCTATAATATACAACGAATATACGTCGTTGTGTAATATGCGTTCAATTACCATAGCCACAATCTAAACTTTATGTGTAAAATAGATTTAAATAAATTATAATTTATCACGAGATACATAAAAAAGCAATGTCTCGGAAGAACAATTTGTCTCACCTCGCGTCCAGCTAGTTAGCACAGCCACACTCACATGTATCATGTGTGTAGCCTATTCTCTACTAACTAGCTAGATAGCTCTTTGTACAGTAAAGAGAACAACGAAACACTAGCCGGTTTTTTTTATTAATGGATAAGGTCAAGGTACATAATTGACAGGTTGAGCATTTCGTAGTTTTAACTAATTTAAGATGATCATGATAAGTTGCGAATAAAGCTAATTTGATAAAAAGTCGCTTTTTTAATGGCTTGATCGAAGATTGTTATATAAATTGTGGAGTAAATTTTGAATGATGGCTAGACATATGGAGTGAATGAATGTAAATCTAAACTAAATAAAGTAGCAATAAAGTATGTCGGTAACAGCAGATTCTATAGAAAGTATATTCTCATAATTATCTCTAGTGAAAAAACCATTCGTTTATTTAAAATCTTTATTAAATTAGAATATAATTTAAAATCCATGCGCTCTGTTGAATTGCAGAAGACCCTGCACCGGACTTTAATTGTGCATCCCACTTGCAACTAACCAATGACACTGATATTTATTTACTCCAAAAAAAAAAGACACTGATATTTAAATCGAAGAACAGTAGTCATGTGGGTCCCAGTGAACAGTCAACACGAAGATCAAGATGTCTGCATGCTTATAAAATCTTATCAGATGGTTCCATATGATGCATGTCAGCTTTTTCAGTATTTTAACTTACTCCTGACTACTGTGCGACGCCAAGGGAAGATGTAGAAGATGCGATCTGGAATAGAGCGGAGAACATGAGCATAGTAGCAAAATATTTTGGAACTTGCACCGTCGTGTTTTTTGTTGCGGTGCACCGTGCAACAGATCTACCAGTTCTCTGAGGTGTTCATTAAGTATTTTGAAGAAGTCCCACATGCAATCTTTCTGTTAGTTATTCTGAATTAAGATTAAAATTGGCCAGTGATTATATAGTAAGTATTACAGTACATTTTCTGATAGCTGATTATGATAAATTTTAGTTTGAAGTCTTTGTAGTATTCATCTATTTGGGTGATTTTCAAATTGAAAAATTGTGGATTTTATGTCAACTATTTATATGATCTGTAATATTACTAAAACAAACAATGATGAATAAAACTTTTGCATATCTACTTTGTATATGTTTAGAAGACTTATTGTACTTCTAATGCCATCCTTTGGGTTATCTAATGGGCGAGAACTATGATGATTATTGAGTCGGAGGATCTAGGGATATAGAAATTTTCTACGCCTCCTATAATTAATGAGGGGTAGTACTAGAGAGATAAAGAATAAAGGTGCTAGCAAGCTACTTGCGGTGTGTCATCTGGCCATCTTATAGACTTCAATCTTTTGTTATTACTTTGCATATTATTCTAATGATCGTCTCTCTGGCTAGTTTTGGGATAGTTTGAAGAGGTTCTACATTGCAAAGATTTCTATTTATTTTTCAGGAAAAAACCCGTAGGTATACATTGCAAAGATAGGTTTAGATTTGATTAATTTTGTCCTTTGCTGTAACATGTCTATGTAAGAATATAACTGCTGTACTTGTTTTACGCAATCTCACATTAATAGAATCTGCTATTCTATTAAATCAACTAATTTTGAATAAACAAAAATAATCCGAACAGAGTATAATATGACTTTTCCATCATTCAAAAAAATGAAGTGCAATAATAGTCATTACAGAAAAAAAATTTAATCTAGTGGCCTTATTTGTTTAATGATTATGTTTTTTTTTTATTCCGTAAGATAATACTTATCCCTTGTGTATTGCTGCACTTAAGTACTGTAACTTCTCTCACCACATTAATTACTAGCTTCAACAGTTAATGGGAGATACTTATCATTACATCCATTTGAAATAAATACTACCCAACCCCCGTGTCTACTCCTGCCAAAGCTACGCCTTCAACAAGCCCACGAGTATAGACTACCGGCTTTTACTAGAAACGCCATTGCTCCGGTCAATAGTATCAGTTACTTTACGTAGAATAATCCCTTTTACCGTTCTAGACTTGATAAGTTTCTGCTTTTAGCCTTACTTTTGGCTTTAAGCAGAGAGAGCCCCCATAAAAAAAGCTTCCCTCAAAAGCAACAGCCTTTTTTCCTTCATGAAGGGTGGAGTCCACTCCAGGCACCCACAGTCAAAACTTTAATCAGGCGTTTTATTCTCTTTTACCTCATGAATCCAAGTGCATGCAAAAAGAGAATTTAGAGATTGGGATGGGATTTCGCAAAAGATATATTGTCCCTAGTCAATGGCAACTCCGCCTAATTGGGTTTCAACTTTCACCTCTCCATCGCCTCTCAGGCTCTCACTAAGGAAAAAAAAAACAGAAGAAAAAGATAAAAGAATCCAATGAGGCCCAAAAGCGTATATGTACACTATACAGCTCTCATGGTTTCATCATATCCTCAAAGATATCGGCTATACATAGTAAAAGGAAATATTTTCATATTGATTAATGCATCTAAAAACAAGGGGAATGATTAAAGACTACTCGATTTTTCATATAGTTCCACGTTGGCAGGAATGTGATGCGGGTTTGCATAACTTGCGTTAGCCATGCATGCGTGCATATTGATTCGAACACTAATAACATATACTCAAAAGCAACGAAAGTTTATTATTTTGAGATCCATGCCACATGCATAGTTTAGAAATACGAAACAAATTTTCGTTACAGATTGAATTCCTTGTTTAATTATTAATATGGTTTGGCAAGAAAAAAAAAATATTTCGGAATATACTCTCAGATTTTGGAAATGTGCAGTATACTAAATTTCTCAAGCTCCTTTTATGATAATTCTTTGTCGACATTATCCCAGTATAGAAAATATTTTCTTTACAATAATGCTCATCATATGCATGTTCAAACAATATTTTACACTACGACACCTCATCAATCTACTGTATTTTGTAAAGAAAAGAGGCATGTTACCGCTTGCATATGCTTGCACCTTTTTCTTTGTGAGATAACTACGAAAATTGAAAATATTAAGATCAATCAAGTACCTTCGTATTTTATTGCATTGAAAGAACCCGCTATATATATATATTTTTTTTTGCTGCCATTAGATTTAGAAGGACGACTAGCATTAATTAACTTTGTATTATCTTCAGTTCCTGTGTAGTATCTATGTATGATCGACTACATAATACGTAAATGACTCGTTGAAAAATAGGTAAGATTCTTAGATTTTTTTTTTTTTTTTTATGGCCCGGAGTAAATAAAATACATAATTTATGGTACTTTCTATGAAAGTATCTTTGGGGAACACAGGAACAACATTGTTACAGAATTTATGAATTTTTTTCTTATTAAAAGCAGCATGCATTTATGTCAACAAAAAAGATACTACATCGGATATGAATTATAGGAGGGTTGTTGGGAGAGGTATAAGAGCGCTACTAGTATCTAACATTGTAAGACAAGACATCAGCTTCGTTCGCCCACTGCTCTACTCTCTGTACAAAGGGGAAGCAGTACCACAGTTCCCAGAAAAAGCTCTTTTTCAAGTCCGGTCAAAGTTATCTTAGGCTCACTTGGGATGACCGCACTCGGAACCTTCAGAGCGCGAGTGGGGAAAAGAAAGAAAAGAAGGGAATAATCGTTGCAACACAGTACACAGACCTCGTAACACGAAAAATACTTGTTTATTTTTCTCAGATTTAGAACGATGCCCATGTTTTCTTGTAATTTCGTATTTATGGAAACGGCCTGGGAATCACAGCCGTTGATTGTTCTCGTGGGCACCGTCCTTCGTATCACTGTTTCGGAAGGTTTAGGGTGCACAAGCTCTGTTATTCTAGAATTGTACAAGAGGAAATCATAATATTGAACCTATTTTTATATTTCATGCAGGTTGGTGATAAAAAAAACTTTTGTAACGATAATTATGATGTGTTCAAATATCTTTATTTTTTAGGCCTTTAATTTTTAATTTTTTTAAAACTAAAAATCTAAAATTGAAATATTGAAATTTATTATTAGATACAATTCATGTCACTTTTTTACACATAAAAAGATTGCAACATTTTATGTTTTTTTAATCGCAGTAAAAATTCATTATATAGAAAACTTTTAAATGTTAATTTTTCAAGTTCTTATATTTCATCAAAGCAAATGATTTTTGATGCATGTAAAGTGAATGTAATACAGAACCCCAACTAGCGTTTAATTTTTTTATATGAGTGTTACAAATTTTGTTTTAAAGATATGTACGCCAAGTTTGGAAGTGAAGATGGAAAACACAAATAAAAACATTTCAACCCACGATAATTTCAATTGGATATTCTACTGTAATGACCCGTTTCATTCACATAATTAAATATTTTTTTCATAAAGGTTCACATTATGACCCCTATGTTGAGCTTAAATAGAAAGTCAATTGTCACATCGTGTTAGATTTTAATATAAATAGGAAAGTTATTTTTCGAAAGGTAAAATAACAATTTAACCACTACCGGACGCATTTTTTATTGATTTGAATCTAACACTCCTCTTATTGATATTCTTTGAAAATAGGAAATAACTGGAAGTGGATAAACTATTTCGCGTAGCAGCTATTTTGGGTAGAATTTAAATTAATGGATTTCGTAACCAGTTCAACTCAAATTGCATTTTTTTGGAAGAGGACATGAAGAACAGAGCACATGAAGGAACCAATGGTTGGGTTCAGGATTTAATGGTTTTGTTCGTTTCTGTCTGAGAACTGGTTTCATGACCCACATATGGGCCCCGCTCCCTGCATGAAGACGGGAATCTACTCAGAACAATCACGTTCCTAAGAAACAGAGAGGAAGAGAGAGAAGTTTTAGAAGAAAGAAGCAGAAGAAGAATCCAGCATGGCATCACCACCCGATCTCTTGCCCGCTCTTTACGCTTTCCTTTCCGCCTGCATTGAAGGCTATTTGATTAGACTGGTGATTAGACTATTTTTCCTATATAATCATGACCCTGCCATTTCTACAGTGTATTTTCTTGGAAGACCTGCGCTGCTCTCACCTCAGCTAGGACGATTCCCTTCATTTCTCGCTTTCTCTCTGGAGAGAGCGATGGGACTGCATCTGTTGTTTTCATACATTTTACAGCTATACAACTTTGACTAGAGATTTCATAGGTTTTAGAAGAATAAAGAGGCGCACAGATTTTAGTGTACTTTTTTGAAAGCTCTAACTGATCTTATGGTGGCAAGTCAGAGGAACCAAGAAAAGCTGAATGAGGCATCCGCTATGTACAAAATACTACATTTAGAAATTAGAACATAACAAAAACAGAATTAGAACTACATCAATAAGCTCATTGGAAGAAATTAACTAGCTAAATAGCTAACAAAGAGCAAAAATACTACTACTAGAGATTTAACACTCATGATCGAAGAAAACTGAAGATCAAGAACTAAACTGCTAAACTAGCTACTAGCGGGAGACACTGGCATTAGGTTAAGTCCCAAGTCATCCTTCTCTAACACTAAGCGGGGTTTAGTCGACGGAGAAGTCGGCTCGTCTAATTGCAACCTCTTGCTTCCGGCATTAGAACAGTTCCCACCTCCACCGATAGAAACCCCAAAGAGCATTGGCCTTACACTGTTAGTCTCCCTGTTCTCCACTGGCGGATACGGCTCTTCGGCAATGGTTAGTGAACTACTTGAAGTGGTGCTACCAGAGTTCAACCCAGTCTTCTTGCTTCTCTGTTGTAGACCGAGCAAAAGAGGAGATGCAGCTGAGCTCGGTGCAACAGGCTGGACATGGTTCTGGACAAAGTATATAATGTCATTGTAGAGCTTCCTCATGTGCGCCAGCTCTGAGAGCAAAGCAGCATTACTGCGACGAAGCCTTTCATTCTCATCCATCAATGCCGATGCCGTAGGAGGCACAGCATTGGCAGGTGGAGTGCAATTTTGGGTGGGGCCGAGCATGAGAAGTCGAGGCGGTTGGGGCATTGCAAGGCCGGGATGGTAGTTGGTTGATTGTGGATGCGGATGGTGGTGGTGATCATCGGAGAAGTGTGCGTTATGAAATAAAGGGAAGTGGTGAGGCGGGAACATGGTAGGCGATGAAGGGCATGGAGTTGCTGAAGATGGTGTCTTTCTCCGGTGAATATCGCATAAGAGGTGCTTCTCACCCTTTCTGAAGAACTCGTTCGCAAACTCCCATCTCTCCGGCACCACCTTCCTAAAACCCTACATTAAACGAAAGCAACACTTCATCAATATTTAACTTAATTGACAAGAAATAGTACACCAACATTGGTGCCTTTAATGAATGTATGTAACTAATATGTATAGACGTAAATGCATACATAAGTGTTGAGTTGGCGAACGAAGGAGGAGAAGTTGTTGTGCTTGAAGAAGTTAGGGAGGATGTCGCGAGCGAACTCAGGTGGCCGCCACACAACAAAGGTAGAGATGCGGTCGTCGCCCCACGAGACAATGTGGTCAGTCGAGGGGTCGTCAACCAGCTGGTACGTCTTTGTTAGGAACGGTGCGGGTACCGGTTTGTGCGCATCCATTGCACCCACAGCGGCGGTGCTTCCTCCCTCCCAGCACCTCTCCATCATCGTCGGATTGTGAGAGTTAGGAAACAAGGTAGAAAGAGACTGGGTCTAGACTCTAGAGAGCTAGAAAGAGAAGGGGTTTGGTCTGGGTTTTAGGAAGAATGGAGAGAAAGTGAAAAGGATAGTAGCATGTGGGGGTGGATGTGTGTTTGGTTTGTAGGTGTGTGTGAAATGCTGGAATTGTAATTTTTTTTACTGAGAGGTTGCCTCGGGTCTGGTGGAAGGAAGTGGGCGGTGGGGGTGTAGAGGGAATATGTGTTTGTGTGTCTCGTTTATCTATCGGATAGAGAGAGAGGGGAAGGTGAAGATTCAACTTTCAAGGTAAACCCGTGACCTCGCTTTCTCTCTCTCTCGCATCTGCTCTGGGCTCTCTCCGTAGATTTTTTTATGTCCTCTTTTTAGCGATTCTGGTGCGATTTGCTTATAGTTGCGATGAGCCTGACGCTTGGGCGCGGCCAGAGCGCGCACGCACTTAAGACGAGCATCAGCAAAGGCATGGGCTGACGCTGGAGCTCTGAACCATCGTTATTATTATTATATGCTCTGTTATCACTCATAATTTCAACTTGTAGAATACTAATGTTTTCGAGATTCATCCACTTAATCTAATAGATTTAATAATTTTTGAAAGGCGAGCCAGAAGTTTTTTAAACAGGATTCAGTGAATACAAATTATTTTTATACGATATCGACGTAATAACTGACATTAAACATTAAATAATATATTTATAGGAATCAATGTCTGAGCAGTATTCACATTTTATGAGGGTCATACATACATTTATTTTTAAAGAAATTACATGCACAGCATAAAAATATTATTAAGAGTTTGCCCAAGAAGAAAAATGGGGGAAACTTAACCCGTTCCATCCACTTAAATCCATCAATGAGTACAGGGGAAGATCCAAAATTTTTGTCGGGGGGGCAAAAAAAAATATCGAATCGGATTTAAATACCTAATCGGATTTAAATCTATTAACCAATTGGGTACTCGACAAAAAATAATGCTTTAATTTATACTTTTCAATGCTTTGACTTGTAATTTCTGATGCTCTGACTTATAATTCTAATTACCAATAAAAATTCAACAGATTTAATTTAATTTAAACCCTAAATTTAACTCGAATTACAAATTAAATGTCCAGAGAGGGGCAAAAAAATTCCAAGCTGTCCCCCGGAATACTCTGGATCCACCCCTGAATGAGTACTTTGTTTGTTGAAGAAAAAAAGACCCAAATTTTGACCAGTATGTTTTTATCTATTTCTCTACCTTGAAAATCTATTATCTGTACTGTTGATTGCTTAACTTACGAATATATTTAGTAAATCAAATATATGAACTTCTCAGAATAAAAAAACGCATGCTGATATTATTAATTTATATGGAAATAAATTTCAAATTGCTACGAGGTTTCAACTGAGGACGAAAATTTATTGACAATATATTAACTTAATAATTTTCGTAATGTATATTTTTTTAAATTATATTAACTTCGCAACACATTTTTAAAATTAATTCAAAATATTTGTCAATATACATTGACAAAATATTCATTGTCAAGTGATCCTTACACGAGAAGTGAAAAGAGGTAAATCTCATTAATTTATGAAGCAAGAATACTTTTACATTATTTTTAGAAGTAAACCTCATTTTTTTCAATCAAACTTACATCATCTAAATAATTACATTAATTTTACTTTATCTACATTTAAATTTTAAGATAAACATCCCCAATTCGAGAACAATTTGATTTTACATTTATTTCTACTTCTTCAATATATTATTTCTCTTCCATCTTAATTTAATTATCACCAAACTTTATTTGATTACCAGTGAAGTGAATTAATTACTATTTTATTTGTCAAGCAGAGGATTATGTTTTTCTTAATATTCACTTAATTAATGGATGTTTATTTTAAGATACCATATTAGGTGAAATACTTATTAGCATTTCTGCTATGCAATTATATTAATTGAATTTATTTGCTACATAAGCATTTTAGTTATTTTATTGCTGTTAATTTAATAATGTTGTCATCCCTGTAATTTTAGTTTCACTGTTGTGAAAAAAAAAAAAGCAATCTTAAGAATTAAACAATAGAATAATTTTTTTCGCAATTATAAGATACTCATACAACTTGAAAATTAATTGCAAGACTTGATGTGATATCTTCTAACAAATTATTAATTTAATGAGATTATTATATAGTAAGCGCTCCACATTCTATAGGAGAAAAATTGCATGTTTAACGTCAATATTTTTAATTTTTTTACAAATAGTTAAAAAAAGAAAGAAAATGCCATATTCAATTATGCGCTTAAAAAAGCACAAACAAAAAACTACAGTTGCATATGTTTGCTATTCTTTAAATAACGGAGGATATTTCGTTTGCACTCCACTGTATCGGCTGACCTGTCCTTGGGAAATTTTTTATACAAGTTTGTGTTTGTGAAGGAGGCTGGTATATGATATCATAAATGGATTTCTATTTGGAGGAAATGTCTTTTCCCTCACGCTGTAAAATGCCTCGCCTGCCTGATCCACTCGCAGAAATAATAACACAGTGCAAGAACTAAAAGTGAGGGAAGAGAAAGAAGCGAATGGGTGCTAGCTCCAAATGGAAAGAAATGATGAAAATGAAAAGAAAAATGTGATAGCACAGGCTCCTCCTCAGGCGCTACAGTCTTGTGAAAACTCACATGGAGACGTTACCTAGTTGGACCGGTCTACCTCATTTAAGACCACCAATTTCAATTTCATGTCTATCCCTATTAAATTTAAACCTCATTACATATTACGCGCTCGCAAAAATAAAAAAAAAAATTCAAGAGGCCCTTGCGCAAACCTTTATTCGACACTATTCAATCAACATACAACATGCTAACTCCTGTAAATTATGTATTCTTTTTGTTGAAGAAAGTGGGGGTGAAACCTAGCGATTTCATTAGAAACCATACAAAGAATTGTTGAATGCACCTACTAGAATTTTCGTTTTTTTCAACAGTAGCAATTGTTATTTCCAACCGGAGGAAGGGTCGATGGAAATGAAATTGCGTTTTCTGACACCATTAACAATTTCCATCAGTACCCGCATGGAAATAATAGCGGTTGAAAATCCCTGCTGTCTCCGCATGGAAATGTTTCTTATCTGCTGTTGGAAAAATTTTTGCATGACCCATGACCCGCCGAACAGACCAAATATTATATTTTATTGAAAGTTCATGGAAATACCTCTCCCCTTGCCGTTGGAAATAAGTGTGAAGTAGGAAGACATATTATTTCCATGGGCTACCGTTGGAAATATTTTGTGTAATTTGTTTATATTATTTTACCGTGAAGGTTCATGGAAATACTCAAGCACTCTGCCGTTGGAAATGTTTTATTGATTCAGTTTATATTATTTTATAGATAGACTCATTATTCCATGAGGCAACCATTGGAAAAGTTAAGTTCCTGAAGACAGAAATGTTTATGTTTATTTGAGATATCCCTTTAAATGGTGCATAAAATTAAATCACAACAACAAGCAATATTTAATTGAGATAAACTGAATTTTAGAATGAAAACATAAATTTTGATCTTTAGAATAAGACAATGTATTTAATTGAGATACAAAACATTGTGTCAAATAAAAACAATATATAAGATCTCTCTTGAATGTCTCTTTAAATTGTCCTCCTGCAATATATGTTTTTAAACATATTAGTGTTACTAAATTAGAAAAATTAGCATAAATTATTGTGAACAAATGGCATCATGAAACAATGTTACTAAATTAGAAAACAATTATAGTGACAGTTATACATGAAACAATGCAGTTTTGACAGTCCATCTTTAGAAAATTATTGTGAGCAAATGGCTACACTAAATTTTTATTTCTTTATATGGAAATGATGGTTAACTTCTGTAGTTTATACTCAAAAAGTTCCAAAAATAATGAAGGCTTGGAACTCAGTGAATTTCACTGTTTTGTGAGGGTCGGCTGGTGTGCCAGTACACTGTTTTTAACAGTATTTTCGGTTTTCAGGATATGAGATTCAAATGGCCACCAAAATTTGTAGAAAAATCCTTCTTAGGAGATTCTTTTTTCAATGTGCTTGTATATGTGTCTAGTGTGTGTATGTGCAAGAATTTGATCAATTTCAGTTCAGAGTTCTCTGTACAGTGTTATACTGACAGTAGGTCAAATTGGGGCTGTTTAGGCAACTCAATATACCAGCATGTGTTTGGCTTAGTTTCACTTATGCATGGGGCTGGTACAAGCATGGTTATTACTTGATATGCATGTAGGTGAGTAAAATCACAAATAGTACAACAACGTGTTTACCTAACATCAGAATTGCTTTACCAATTAATATTCTTCATTGGAATCATAATCTTCTTCATCACCTTGCTCTATGTGATACTCTTCCTCCCTGTCATGCTCTTCCTCACCTTCATCTACGTGGTTTTCGTCCCTCGCTATTGATTGTGGTGCAGCTGATGTTGTGGGCGGGAGGACTGTTCTTTCGTTCACTAGTTCGAAGTCGTTTTCTCCAAGGACCATACCATCACAATCAAAGTCTAGTCCATCTGAGACCGATATTGGATTATCCGGCCTTTCATCTTGGTAAAATTCTAAGTTTGAATCGTCACTCTCGGCATGAAACCTCGACTTCTGGCTTGTTTTAAATGCCACCCACCATTGGCGTCTTTCGGGCTTTTGCGATGCATATGGTAGGTAGCACACTTGGGTTGCTTGCACTGCTAATACAAACGGCTCGTAAGTTGCTAGGCGAGAAGTATGGTTAACCTCAACAAGACCATATTCGTGGTCCACCTTTACACCGTTTATTATGTCAAACCAATCACACCTAAAGAGAACTACCGTGTGGGCATCATATTATAGTGCAATGACCTCTTGGAGAACTCCATAGTAGTCAATTTGTGGGGCATTTGCATCCCACTCGCCTTTGATGCAAACACCAAAACTTTGAGTTGTCTTGTCTTTCCCACATGATTTTGTGTGAAATCGATACCCGTTGACTTTGTATCCTTCGTAGAAGTACGCTTGTTTGCTAGGCTTGACTCCTGCCATTCGTATGTAGTAATCGTCTTCATCATGAGAATTTATTACCTTTTTCCGCAACCACTGTGCAAAACCATCTCGACGAACTTTTGGCAAATCTTGGGGGCTTGTGGCTACTCCAGAGTTGAGCATGCATGTATCAAACTCTCTGCACGTTAGAATATGTCCAAATATTAGATTTTCCATAGATTTTAGAATAGATACTTTTGGAAACATCAAAAGAAAATTCATAATATTGTACCCCAAGTATTTCTCACAGATCTCTGGACAGTTGAGGATAACATAGGTGTGTGCAGCATTAAAATCCGTGTCATCGAGAGTCCTCCGTCTTTCCCTGCCAATGAACCGGCCCGGAGTATCGAATATCGAAAGTGGCCCCATCGAACGGTTACTTGTTCCAACTTCTTGGCCAATATTAGATTTTTCTGCAAAATAGTGTGTCGAAGTAGTACCAATTTCTTTGGCAATTGTAGCCTCCACGATCGAACCCTCAACATGCGCCTTGTTTGTGACTCTCATATGTTGTTCTTTGTTATGCCTGTAATTGCAATAATAGTTTAGTGTTAGTTGTTACAAATATTTTCATGGTCGACAAATAGAAGCAATATGCAACACACCTTTCACATGGATACATAGAGGGCTATGCATAGCATAGCATAGAGGGCTCCGTGCTATATATATATATATATATATATATATATATAGGAAATTACTAATATGCTATGCATATATATATATAGGAAATTACTAATAGAGGGCTCCGTGCTACGGCTCAATGTTTGAGTTTTCAAAAATTACTAATTTTTGTTACATATATATATAGGAAATTACTAATATGCTATGCATAGCATAGAGGGCTCCGTGCTACGGCTCAATGTTTGAGTTTTCAAAATTCTAACGGTCGATCGGAACCATTCAACATGATCTCCATATGAATATGTACTTGCAAACCAAATTTTACATTTTTAGAATTTTTTTTACTATTTTTTTAGATAGGTAGAAAATCACTTGATCTGAAAATTCTGTACCATTCAGATCAAGTGATTTTCTACCTATCTAAAGATAGTAAAAAAATTTCAAAAAATGTAAAATTTGGTTTGCAAGTACATATTCATATGGAGATTATGTTGAACGGTTCGGATCGACCGTTAGAATTTTGAAAACTCAAATATTGAGCCGTAGCACGGAGGCCCTCTATGCTACATGTAGCATATTAGCAATTTCCTATATATATATATATATATAGTGAGTGGCTAATATCAAAACGTTAGTTCCTAGATCATAGAACAAACGCTTCGGTTTTATATTTTTGAAGTCCAAACAGTCGATCCAAACCGTTCAACATTCAATCTATATTAAGATGTGCTTGGAGACCAATTTTATATTTTTTGGAATTTTTTTACTATTTATTAAGCCAGTTTTAAAATCGCTGGACATAGGAGAAATTTTAATTCATTTATGTTTTTTTTTTATTGATATTTGTCCAAATAATGGATATCAAATTATGGTTCCATAACTATTATACTTTGAATAATAGCTGGTTTCTCTTTTTATTATATTGAAATAAAAGAAAACTAAAGTTGTGTTAATAAGTATGACAGGGCATTAATTATATATTGCTGGACAAAGAAATTAAGAAGGAAAATTTTATAAATGTTCTATTTTTGAAAACCACCAAACAAAATTTCACTCTTATTAAATTATTGACAATCTCAATATGTCTTTATGGATCTCAATTTTCCCCTCCCTTTCTCTCTCTCCTGCTCCCTCCCATTTGCTCTAGAAGTATTAAAAATTACTCCATATTACTCAATTTAAATCAATAATTAACAACAAAAGTATAATTAACTGCTCTCTATTATTCTCTGTAGATTTCATTATAATTTTTGTTATTTTTCTTTTCAGTAAATTAGTGAAAATTTTCTTGACAATTTCATTTATTTTCTCATAAATTTACACGAATAGTAATTATGTAATTACGTACTTTTTGCATTTTAATACGGCTTGTTGATTTATTAACCATTTTTTAAATTTGTTGCTGCTATGCCACAAATTCTGCACAATTTCGCGTATATCGAATTGTACACAACTTATCCATGATAATTAGTTAAATAACTTATTTCCTCATTAAGACATGTGGACATTTTTAGTGTAGTACGGTCAATAATATACATTAAATATATATAAAGTAACTATTTCAAAATTTATATATAATATAATAAAAAGCATATTATACTACTGTCAGTTTCTCACTGTTTGACAATTATTAGATACCATTTTCAAATTTTAGACCGTGTTGTGTTAATAAAAAAGTTCAGTATGAGTAAAATATCAATCCATTTCAAGGCATAATATGGAGTATATATAGACAACGAAAATTTATAATTTTAAAAAATAATCTCTTTGTTTACTAAAATTATTTTTAACATTTTACTTCATTTTAATAAACGCAACATTGTCTATTCCATCTACGCTCCAACTGTACCGCATTAACACAGAATATTTCATTCCTTTGCACCCCTCGGAGAAGGAACGGGGAGATGTTAGCA
>JAJGRW010000307.1:61188-88438 GCA_025461045.1 Carex parvula | reverse complement strand
AAGTTGAGTAATGATGAAATGGAAGATATAAGAATCTATGTGAAGTCATTGGAAGGTAATGGAAATAGAGAGAAATGAAAAAGAGAACTTCCATTCAATTTGTTTGACACAGAGGGAGAGTGATTTGCAGACATAGCTGTTCCAAAAAAAATCTTCACATATACTATAGGTCAAAAAAAAATTAATTAATTTGTGATATTGGGTATATTTTGATGATATTAAGTTGTATGATATAATAACAATGAGGATTTAGTGATACTGGTACCTGATCCCTCTTTCTGAAAACCAATCTTTTATATCAAACATGAAGAGTCTGAATGATCATTCAATGTTACCATCTGAACAAATTATAATATCATGATTATAATTAAAAAGTTAAAATTCCCATTAGTGCAGGTTACATCTGAATCTTATATTTTTGTTAGCCTAATAAAACAAGAATGTATCATGTGGGCCCTAGCACCCCTTGTCAAGATCCCTGCAAGAATGTCATCATACATGTATAATATATACGAAAAATAATATTTTAAGTATCCAAGTGGTATACAGTTGCCTCCAGTCCATGTTGAAGCTACAACTAAACAATGTGGTGGTTCTCCTGTAGAGACCACAAGATTTTCTCATGAGGCTTGTCAAGGTTTGATAGGTTGCAATAGTTTTATCTATGGTATTAAAATATTTTTTATTGTGGTTCTAGGAACTGCTATGTGAAAGAGGTATATTTTTTAATTCATAATATACACATAACCAATAATAACACATGAGCATATAATTAACTTATTAACTATGGGTAAATTGTATATTAATCATTAGGAGAAACTAGCTAGTTGAAGGTACATTGCCAGAATATGCCTGTCTTGTTCTTCACAATTTACATAACCTCTCCAACAATTTTGCAAAGTGTTGTTTTCGTTTTTCCACTGATAAACACATTACATTTAAAATGTACTTGTTTTGAAAAGGTGATTCATATTTTCCACTCATTACAAAAAGAAAACAAAAATTCCAGTTATTGCCCATTTTCATATCAAACTAACAATATTATTGCTAAAATAATAGCATCTTGCATTTCCCACCAAGAATAAATAAAATAATATTCTTTATTCAAGAATTTTAGCTGTCTAAGCAAAAGACCTGTTCAAACTTTGAGGCCCAAAGAAAGACTCGATTGTGTCAACAAATTAAAACCTAATGACTCATCAATAGTCATTATACAAAAGAAGGTCCATCATGTTGTTAATTCTTAAATAAGGTATGACTGTGCAAAGCTAAAATGTCCTTTTCAAAAGCATCTTTTCACAGAAAATTATAAGAGGTTTATTCTAGTCTATTCTGAGTTACTTATATATTTAAATTTAACATAACCTTCAATTTCTAATGTCATTTTAGTCCAACATGAACTGCAAGAGAACCTGCTAGCAAATCACGTATGTGTGTGTGTGTGTGTTTGAACACGCGTGCATGTGTCCATGGTGCAATATGCACCAGATTGTCTTGTGCAATGGTGGGGCAAAAACAGAGGGTATTTGGTACCTTCAGTTTGTAAATTAATTTTTTGGCATAAGTTGGGCTTAAGTTTGGTCATTCATTTTATTTGTTTTTTTCCATTCCTCAGTGGGTATAGTAGAGACCTAAAGACTAGAAGCAGTCTTACCAGAGCCTCTCTCTCTCTCTTTTACACACACACACACACACAAAAACTAGGACACATTACAGTAAAAAAGGATTTACCTGCATATTCAGTAAAAAGAGATGTACCAACATCTTCCTTGGCATCCACATCATCAAAATTATTGTCTGCATTTATAATAAAATAAATTTTGAGGTTCATTAATTAACAGCACAATTTCTTCTTTTTCACGTGCAACAGGGGACGGGGGAAGGTTTAAAGTTAATCTTTTTTTTTATGGTTTGGCGAGAACGCCAACAAATATATTGATATAAAAAAGTTATTTACACAAATGGTAATTTAAAATTAATTTACAAACTCCTAGAATTTACTCCGCTGTCTAAAAGGAGCTCATCCACTGACATATCTCTAGTGCCGTATCATTGATCAAGTGATGTACCACTCTATGCCTTTCCGAAAAAACCCTCCTGTTCCGCTCTCGCCATAAGGCCCAAGCCCCTGCTGCCCAAATTATGTTCCACCGTGCCCTTTCACTTGGCGGTCGCCCATGGAGCCCTCTAAACCATATATCTATTATGCTACTTTCCCTTCTCCGGAGGGACACATTATGGTGAGCCAGTAGTCCTGCCCAGAAGCTACGGGCGTAGGGGCAGTCCCACAGAATGTGGTCGCGTGTTTCTGTCAGGCTGGTCATGCACAGTTTACAACCCAATTGTACTACACACCCACGTGTTATCAATATTTCCTGTGTCAAGAGTTTGTTTTCCAACATCAACCAAATGAAAATTTTGACCTTCATCGGTATCTTCATTTTCCAGAGCATTCCCTGCGTAGGTGATAGAACACCTGTGTGATGCATTGCTTTGTATGCCGAGGAGCAGGTGAACCCGCCATGTGCCGTCCACCTCCAGACCCGGACATTGTTCTGTATCCGAATCGAAGCAGAGTAGAAGTGCATGATTTTAACCAGGTCTTTAATAAAGAAAGAAGCAGTCTGGCCTACTGCCGCACATTGGTCTGCCGTGCTGACCCCATGAAGTGTTCGCAGTGTGGTTGACCAGAGTGAATTCGGTTTATTATCCAGGTTCCAGAGCCACTTTGCTAATAAAGCCTCATTTTGTTGCCTGAGATCAATAATCCATAATCCGCCATTTATTTTGAGGCTGCACACCCTCTCCCAATTAACCAGACAGTTGATGCTCTTGCAGGTATCCTTGCCTTTCCATAGGAAGTTCCTTCTCAATTTGTCGACATGTCTGATTATTCCTACTGAGACTTCAAATGCTTGCATGATAACGAAAATGGCTCCAAACTCCCAACTGGGCGGCCGTGAACTTTAGATGGCATAGCTGATAATATTGCTTTAACCAGTGTTACTCTACCCCCATTAAGATAAAAATTAGAAGTTCATCCCTCGATTCTACCTTGCACTGCTGATAACATCGGCTGGAAATCCACTTTCCGTGGTTTTTAGATTGATAATGGCAATCCCAGGTATCTGATTGGCAGCGATGAGTTTAAAGTTAATCTTACCAGGTTATTATCAGCCTCGTCTCTTGCAGTCCCTCCTCTCCACCCTTGTTTCCTGTTTCATCTGCACAGTGCACCTTGTATCAGTCATGACAGTTATCAGCAACTGCTCCTAAATTCTATCTAAGAGTCAGGTTTTTCTAATTGACACCTTACAAGTTCTGTTTATTCCCCAAAAATATAATTATTCAAGCAAATCAAAATATTATTGTGGAACAATAGAATGTTGATTTTGTAATGGGGAGTTGGGCTATTGTGCTTCATGAAATAAGGGTCATATTGACGCCCATATCTATGTTTTCAAAGTGCAAAAAGTCATTCAAACCGTTCAACATAATCTTCATATTAAAATATACTAGGAGACCAAATTTTACAGTTTTTAGAAATTTTTGTACTCTTTTTTTAGATAGGTAGAACATCACTTTTTATTATGATCCAAAATCTTCTAAATCAATGGATTTTCTACCTCATGAACAAAATAGTAATAATAGTAGAAAATAAGAGAGAGTGATTAACATTTTAATTTTTAGGCTCTCTTTATTATTATTTTTTCAAGTAGAGAAGTCACGTGTGCAAAGAGAGCCATACAAGAGAGAGAGAGATTAACACAACCATGATAGTCTAAATACATATACTTGAAGTAAATCTCCACAAAAGGTGCGTTTGACACCTGAAGGGCAAATGCCAGTATGCCACAGTACATGTAATGTGGGTTCTAGCCTGTCGGAAGTTCAATAATAAAAAAAAAAAAAGGAAGATAGAAAAATAATGTCAATGACGAATTAAACCCAACATTGGACGGAGAAATCCGCAAGGAGGGAAATCAGGAGCTCCGGGCTCGCCCTAATCCGACAGTGTGCCCCGCATCCTTTTGCTACAACATATCAACAGTCAACTGGAAAGAAGCCATAGATTAATAATGTACGTTATAATTTCAAAAGGGCCCGAGGCTTACCGTCGGTGGGTTATGTGGAGAGACGAGAGAGAGGAAAAGGACGGAGGCTTCAGGTGGGCCAGGGAAGCAGAGAAGAGACGAGGAGAAAGCGCGCATAGCGAAGAGAAAATTGATTTTCTGTGTCCGCGAAGCTGTAATGAATCTAACCGAAATTTTTATTGTTACCGCTCAAAAAAATTAAAATTAATTCATTACTACCGTTCCGGGCTCTTATTCAATACTACCACTCTCGCTAACCCAGTTCGCGCACCAAATAGGTTGGTGCGCGGACTGGGTTGGCGCACCAGTTTTTTTGCCGAAACCAATTCAACATGTTGCTGCCGAAACTAATTCATTAATTTATATTATGGGCCCCACCATTATTGTTTTATAATTTTTCAACAAATAGAAAGAGGAGAGAGAAGATAAGAGGGCCCACCTCCAAATTTTAATAAGATATAAAGGAGGAGAGAGAAGTAATATGGCATTAATTTATAAATTTATGGGCCCCACCATTATTGTTTTATAATTTTCTAACAAATAGAGAGAGGAGAGAGAATGTAACAGGGCCCCACCTCCAAATTTTTATAAGATTCAAATAAGGAATGTTGTATTATCTGGGTGCGCCAACCCAGTCCGCGCGCCACCTGGTGCGCCAATCCAGTCCGCTCACCTGCTATTTTGGTGCACAAACTAGGTTAGCAAGGATGGTAGTATTGCATATTACCTTAAACGGGTGGTATTCATTTAATTTGATTTTTTTTTTTTTGTCAACTAAAAAAATTTCGGTGAATCTAATGCTTCCCAGATTTGAAACCCAATGACGCGAAAAAAAAATAATACCAATTTGTAAATGTAAATTAAGAATGATTAAAGTATTAGAGCAAACAAGTTATATTTGACAGTGAGTACTAATTAGTAGACTTGGTAAATAGGATGAAGCCAGAAAAAAAAAATTGAGTTGAATTTTAGATTTACAAATTACAAATATGTTTATATTTTTTTTCTCTAAAAAACATAGCAAAAGTCTACTAATTAGTTCGAATATAAATCACTCAGCTTCAGGTTATTTTTGGTTCGGTGCACTTATTTAATTACAATAACTACATAACTCGGATCATTTGAGTTCAGGCTTTTATCGAGCTTAGTAGTAATCTGGATATATATTTACTTCATTACTTGGGTTAAGGTTTTAAGGTTTTTTATGTGCCAATTTCGAATGCAAATCAGACGAAATTAAATTTTGATTTCTTGACAAGTTAGTAAAGGATTTGGCTTCAAATCGATTAGTACTGGATTCCAAAATCCTGTCTCTAGGTTTGGCATAATCTTGAGCGGCTTTGATAAAAAAAAAAGTAGCACAGTTGGCTAAAAAAAAATTTAGAAAATTTAGAATTGTTGGTTACTCAAAGATCGAGAGTTTAATTCCCTATCAGAACTTCACAACCTATATTTAAAAAAAAAAAAATTCTTAAACAGTTTTTCCAAATAATTTCATATCATTTTATATTTCCAACACAAACTGCTCTCCTCTCCATCTCAAATATTTGGAAATAAAAATTCTTATTCTATAAATTTAAAAATATTAAATTATTGAAATAAGATGGATTGCTCGATAAATAATAAAATTAACTAATAGTTGGCTCACACTGTTTTTCGCAATTACCACACCAAGAGTCGCACAATGTGAAAAATTAATGGGACGATTCGATCTCATTGGCCTCTTCACATTGGAGCCTAGATAGAAGTGAGAAAATGAAGGAGAGGTTGTATCTCATCTTCTTCATGTTGTATTTCATATTCTTCTAATTATCTTTCGCCTTCTACTCATTGTCTCTCATCTTCTTCTCAACTAATAACATAGCACACCCTTTAAAACTGAAAATTACAACTTAATCTCCTGAGTTCTATCTATAAGCTACAACTCAGTCCCAACACCGTACCAGTAGCTCAATCTGTACCAGTATCAACAGAGAACTCCCTCCACCCCTCATGTACATCCTCTGGAACATCAGAACTGTCGTACCGCCTCTTTCACTGACTGGTACCAGTATCGAATCAGCAATACCACAGTCCCACATCACTGCTAACTCAGATCTCTCTTTCTCTTCTCTCCTCAGCTCGAGATACACATTACATCACCCCGCTACCTCCCCTTCTCCTCACCCTCCTCCTCTCCGCCCAAATCCAGTGTTGAATAATCGAGGAGGGAAGAGGCGAGGGGGAGAGGTGCGGCGTCAGGGTTGAGGGGCGATAGGTGGCGGTGTGGTGAGAGGGGGAAAATTAGATCTAGGGTTTCGCCAAAGAGTGGTTATTAAGTTGTCTTTCATTTTCTTCTAGTTGTCTTTCTTCTTCTACTAGTTGTTTACTAGCTGTCTTTCACCTTCTACTAGTTGTCTTTCATTTTCTTCTAGTTTTCTTTCATATTCTACTAGTTATTTTTCATGTTCTACTGGTTGTCTTTCATCTACTACAGGTTGTATTTCATCTTCTTCTAGTTGTATTCCATATTCTTCTAGTTGTATTTTCTTCTTTTTTCTTGTTGTCTTTTCACCTTATACTGGTTGTCTTTCATATTCTACTGGTTGTCATTTATCTTCTTATAGTTGTTTTTCACCATCTACTAGTTGTCTTTCATGTTTTACTGGTTGTCTTTCATGTTCTACTGGTTGTCTTCCATCTTCTTCTAGTTATTTTTCACCATCTACTAGTTTTTATTCATTTTCTTATAGTTGTCTTTCATGTTTTACCGGTGGTTTATCATATTCTACTAGTTGTCTTCCGTCTACTACATGTTGTATTACATCTTCTTCTAATTGTATTTCATATTCTTCTAGTTGTATTTTATCTTCTTCTAGTTGTCTTTCACATTGTATTGGTTGTCATTCATGTTCTACTAGTTGTCTTTCACCTTGTACTTGTTGAAATTCATGTTTTACTGATAGTCTTTCATTTTCTTGATGTTATGAAAAAATTATAAGAAAGATGTTACGAGTTATGTTTAAGAGACCAAGATGGAAAAGTCTAGTGGGTGCTCTAGAACCAATTCATGACTCTCCAACCACATTTACACCTTATGATATATATGCTCACTTTCGGAACTATGAAGAAAAGATTCACAAGAACCGAAGCTCGCATTAATGGCGAGTATGGATGAGAGTCCAACTATGGCAAATAAGTCACATGAAACATCAATCAACCATGAGGTATACATGATCACAACTCACAAGGAGAATGCATGAATCATTAATAGTGGATGTTCACATCATATGACAGGTAACAAATCAAATTTTAAAACCATAGATCCATATGATGGGGAACCGTCACGTTTGGAAGCAATCAAAGAAAAAGTTCGATCGATATAGGTAGGAGAGGGCCCCAGATTTCAATCCCAATGTTTTCTGAATTTTTGGTGACAATAATACGCTGCAACTTACAAAAATTAATGGAATAGATAATGGTTAATTTTCCAATATTTTGATTTTTTAATTTCTAAAAATAAAATATAAAAAATTTGCTGTAGGAAATTTTCCATTGCTACTGCTTCATCAAAATTCACCATATCCTCGTATTTCGTTTATACAGACAAATTCAGAACAGTGTTATTGTTATACATTCTCTCTCCTATAATACGCCTAAATTCTATTTTCTACTGTCTTATACTCGTAGCACATAATTTCCAATCCACAATCAGCTTTCCACCATCAAACAAGACCGCGACGATGCTTGTGGGTTAATGGACCCCACCCCATCTCCTATGGTGACCTACACCAACCGCTGGTAACAATAGACCTTGCACTATGAAAATATTATTATAGTACTAATTCTAGGATATAACCTTCGCATTTGCTTAAGATGACGAATTCAGCAAATCAGCGTATCGGCAGGTAATCAAGCTCAAAAAATATGACTTGAAAGAAATATTCGAGTTAACAACCAAAGTTACAACCTATGAATACACAAATGTTGAACATATTGCTTGTTCTATAAACAGGTATATCAGCATATAACTGTATAAAGCTGAAATGTCCTTCTCAAAAAAGCATCTTTCCATAAAAAAAATTTACAAGAGGTTTTTCCACTATTCATATTCCAACAATCTTTAATTTCACATGTCACTACTAAGCTAATTGATTTCTCACCGTTGAACAACATCAAATTGTAAGCTCATTATACCTGCCGCCAGAAAACAAAAGAGGTCTTGCAAATAGCTTCTCAGATATATGGCCTACTTGTGCATGAGACGCTTCAGGTTCAGTGCTGAAAATTTAAAATTATATAGATTATATTTTAATCATTATTAGCTAATTTCTTGTTTTTCTCTCTCTCTATAGGAGAGATAGTCAAACCTAATGACATATCTATTTCTTATTCATAATTTCCTATAGGTAAATTCAACCAATGCAATATGTAAAATCGGGTAGCGATATTTTAAATGTTATTAAAGCCTGATGGGTCTGATCAAATATGAATGAAATAATAATACAAATAAAATAACAAGCAGCAGCAATGCAAAGATGAACAAATTGATCTAGTTAGCAGAAATTCGGGTTCCGTAATGTCTTATCCTCATTTTTTTGCATTCTCCTGGCCGAAGTAAAGCTGGTGGGATGTGAACTTTTATGGATTTACCCTTTTTCTGTTGCTAATTGCATTTAACTAGGCCCCGAGCTCACCAAGAGAGTTCAGGAACATAAATTGAACCTCAAATCGGCTTCAACAACAAATCCGAACCATTAATTCAGGAGTAGAACATGCACATCTAATTTTGTGAATTTTCAAGTGTGATTTATTAATGACAAGCTACTCAACCTTCATTTTTCAATAATTTGATCATTTACAAGAAACTTAAAAGGCTTGCACATTTGAAAATTTCACATATCACGTCACCAAGTATATCAAGATTTGAGATTTGAGTTGTAGATCCATCTTTTGAAGTCCATCTGATGGTTTAGAGGTTAGCTTGTGAACCTCAGCATAGCTTAGGAAGCAGAAATACCCTTGGACTAGTAATTTTTGCAAAGTTTTTTAATGTCTCGCTTTCTTTTTAAGTATCCCCTTTTTCTCCAGGATAATTTATAGTGATCCAGTCTCTGTCTCTTCCTTCTCACCATTTTGTTCACAATTGTTGTTGTTTTTTCTATGCTTCTAATATTTGATTATACTAGTAAAAATTGTGTGTATTTATATATATATATATATGAGGAGGGATCAAGTTACAACAATCATTTTTTTCATTTTCAAAGTCCAAATCGTCGATCCAAACCGTTCAACATGATCTCCACAATAAAATGTGCTTGGGAAGTAAAGCTTTCATGCTTTGGGAAGTAAAGCTTTGGGAAGTAAACCGTTCAACACGATCCAAACCGTTGGCTAACATGCTTTGGGAAGTAAAGCTTTCCGCTCATATCTCCATTTTCAAAGTTCAAACAGTAGATCCGAACTTCTCAACATAATCTTCATATTGATATGTACTTAGAGACCAAATTTTACAATTTTTGGAAAAATTTTACTATTTCTTTTTAGAATTTTTGAAAATCACAACTTTTCATTAAATAAACAAATATAAATATTCAGAAAAACACTGATTTTTTCAAAAATTCTAAAAAAATAGTAAAAAATTTCAAAAAATGTAAAATTTGGTCTTCAAGCACATTACAACAGAAAATCATGTTGAGAAATTCGAATCGACTGTTTAAACTTTGGAAATTGAGATATGAACGGGAAGTAAAACATCCTATTTACTTCCCAAAGCATCGTAGCATCACTCTATATATATATATATAGAGTCCGGCTAATGTCATACCGTTATAATTTCATCCCAAGTTATAACGAGTCAGTTTTTGCCATTTTAAAGTCTGAACAGTCAATCCGAATCGCTCAACATGATCTTCATATTAACATGTGCTTGGATACCAAATTTTATATTTTTTGAAATTTTTTTACTATTTTTTTAAATAGGTACAAAATCACTATTTTGGATGGTCAAAAATATAAAATTTGGTCTCCAAGCACATGTTAATATGGAGATCATGCTGAAATTATAACGTTATGACATTAGCCGGACTCGTTATATATATATGAGGTTGGCTAATATCAAAACGTTTGTTCCTAGGCCGTGGAACAAACGCTTCCGTTTTTACATTTTCAAAGTCCAAACAGTAGATCCAAACCGTTCAACATTCAATCTGTATTAAAATGTGCTTGGAGTCCAAATTTTACATTTTTTTGAAACTTTTTTATACTTATTAAGCCAATTTTAAAATTATTGTTTTCAATGATCCAGAAAATTTTCACTATTTATTAAAATCAGCAAATTTAAAACTAGCTTAATTTATAGCAAACAATTTCCAAAAAATATAAAATATGGTCTCCAAGCACATTTCAATATAAAGATCACATCTAACGGTTTGGATCGACCGTTTGGACTTTGAAAATCGGAAAACCAATGGTTGCACCACGGCTCCGGAACAAACGTTTTGATATTAACCAACCTCTATATATATATATATATATATATATATATGGAGTTGGCTAAGGTGCTATGCATAGCATTGAGGGCCTCCGTGCTACGGCTCAATATTTGAGTTCTCAAAATCCTAACGGTCGATCCGAACCGTTCAGCATGATCTCCATATCAATATGTACTTGCAAACCATATTTTACATTTTTTTAGAATTTTTTTACTATTTTTTTAGATAGGTAGAAAAACACTTGATCTGAATGGTTACAGAATTTTCAGATCAAGTGTTTTTCTACCTATCTAAAAAAATAGTAAAAAAATTCTAAAAAATGTAAATTTGGTTTGCAAGTACATATACATATGGAGATCATGTTGAACGGTTCGGATCGACCGTTAGGATTTTGAAAACTCAAATATTGAGCCGTAGCACAGAGGCCCTCTATGCTATGCATAGCATATTAGCAATTTCCTATATATATATATATATATATATATATAGAGAGAGAGAGAGAGAGAGAGTGGCTACAATACAGTTCGTCAAAATGATCTAACACCCAAGAGTGAAATACTATGAAAAATTAAAATTACCTGAAGAAAGTTACCCCTTCTTGCTCACTACTATTTGTGCTTAATCATAGACATCTTCCTCTGAAATAGAATGTATAACTCAGCATGATACAAAATTACAATAACATTAAAAACATTTCATTTTGTTATGCTCATTTCATTGTCTTTTTTTGTTAAATTTTGAATATTGGCTTTTTAGCTTTTTCTTGAAAAAAGCTATCAGCAATTTCAGCACAAAAGTTCCGAATATTTTCTTTTGTGTGCCTTTATTTCCTATGAAAGGAATCTTACCAGCATCTTCCTCCATATTCATGTCATCTTCATCATCATCAAAATCAATGTTCTGCATATCAAATAACATAACTTTTAGGAACTGAACAACATTTTCGCCCCGGAGAAAGAATTGAATCAGTCACTTTCTTTTTTACTAGTCTTCTTTGACGAGAGAAATACAAGCAGGATGAGGTAGAAATTATAAAATAAAATTACCTGGTTGTAATCGTCATCAGAGGATTCTTCTTCACCCTCCTCTTGTGGCTCCTCGTCTTCATCCTCATCTTGTTTCTTTTCTACTTTTTCATCTTTATCCTGAAATTGACATGAAGCTAGGGATGTAAATACGTGCCGTGCCATGACCAAGTCAGATTTTTACATGTCGTGGATGGATGATCACAGCACGTTTAGTCACACCCTGACCACACATGACTAGTCACGTTTATTTTTCGTAATTTAAGTTAATTTATTCAAAATTCAACATTAGATCAAGATCTAACGATCCTGATCACCCGTGACTCACGTGACCACGTGCCATGCCGTGACCAGACTAGTTCGCATGTCGTGCCCATTTTCCGAAGGATGGTCACGTCACGCGAATGGTCACGGCACGGGACACACGAGTCGTGGCATGTGATTGGCACACGTGCCGTGACGTATCCCTGTTGCAGCTTAGAACAAGTTTGTTTAGTGCATAGTGACTTGTAAATTACCAATGAGACAGTACTGGTACTAGCCCCTTAGTTTTCTCTCCTTTTATGCTTTATTTGTGCAAATGGCAAGCTTGAAATTCTGTTCTATACCAAAATTTTCTTCCTTGTCAAAAGTAAAATATATAATAAAATAAACTTGCCTTGTGTTTCTCTTCAAGTTTCTCAAATGAATCAAATGACAGCTGATCTGTCAAATGGACAGATGCATCAAATATATGCCACAAGATAAAAAAAAAATAGCCGACAATTAAAATATAAAAAGTTAATTCCCCATATATAGTTGAAGTTCAAGAAATTATAAACCTGCATGCCGATCCCATTTGAGCTTCTTACTGATTTGTTGAACCCGTCTTGAACCTGAAATGAGAAATACCCAAGGAACTACTGAGCCAGATTCTAGAAACATGCCAGTCAGGTTCAGCCCTAGAAGCATAACAGAACATACTTTTTGGGTTACTAAGACCGTAAGACCAAATTGATCACAAACCAGGCAATATTATTTTGTTCTAACTTTTTTCCCTTTTTCTTTTCCTCACTTGCTTGTTCAGTGTCTAGTTAATATTTACACATTCATGAAGCTGATCTCTCCATTTTCCTCTCGATTTTTCTAATGAAATGAATTATGAGAGCTCCATTAAGGCTAGATAAATAATGGACTAAAAAAACAAATTAGGTTTCATACAAGGGAATTTCACTCTAATCAGGTTCCCAAATGATACCTTGAATGAGTTCTACAGGAAAATTCGAAGGGTTCAGCTTCAGATAATTCCCAAGGGCCTCGCGCCTCTCTTGTGTCTTTGGTTTTTTACCTAAGATCTTCCGGGTGCCTGATTCTTTTTCTAAAATCCAGAAAAAAAATGACTATTATGAATAAAATATTAGTGCGGATTAAAAGAGACTATAATCTATAGGTATCCAACTGCAATGTTATCCTCCCAGTGTCAGTTGCTTAGGTATCAGCAAAGCTACCAGGTAGCCCCAGTTTAAGCATTAATCAAGGATAATTTGTGATAAAGTAAAAAAAAAAAGTGAAAATGACCAACTTGTCCTTGAGGCATCCTCTTGCAGGTAGTAACAAGAGCCTCGCCAAAACTCCTCTAGCTGAGACTTCCTAACAGCATTCAATTTGGTTTCTTGTGATGAATGTATAATATCTACTAAGTTCGGTAATCTCTCCATATCCTATATAAATTCAATTCAAAGCATTACAGGCAGTTTCTTTTGCAATCCTTGTAACATTAAAGCAACAATGCAAGAACATCAGCTATTTATTTTGAAAGTATTGAAATTTTAAAAAAGATGCTAACAGAAAATCAAAATGTTGCAATAAGCCACTGTTTGTGCTATTTGCAAAAGAACCCACTTTGTTAAAGGAATTAAGTAAGTAAAAAATAGTACGCACTTGTAAATTTTAGAATGCAAGTCGTGACAACAAATTACAAAAATAACCAAGCAGTGAACTAAGCTCTTCGTATATCCAGAAATAAAAAATTCAAAAGCAAAGTTAATGATAGGCCAAAGTAATATTCACGACAACTTTCAGTTTCTTCCTTAACCCTTCTTTGCAAATATTAAAAAGATGGCGGACCATTTGATAATCTAGGCACCATTTGCAAAACTGCAATTTACAAATCTTTTATCTTACACAAGTCTTTGCATCGGTGCAGCAAATGTAAGCAAATATACTAATAACAGATATACAAACCGGGAAATTCTCGTAAGGAGTGAAATTTGGGGGCCGTTCAAAGCCACCGCCCCGGCCTCTGCCCCTTCCTCTGCCTCTGAAGGCCATCAAATCAACTGGAAAGGAATCATAGATTAATATTAATTCAATTTGATAGTCACTAGTTAACGAACGAAGAAGTAAGGAGAAAGGGACGGTTACGATTGGGTAGATAGGTAGAGAGAAAGAAAAGCGGAGATGGAGGAGAGGTTGTGAAAGAAGCCCCTGCACCAGAGAAGGGGAGGAAGGAGAAAGTGCGACCAAGGGTTTAGGGTTTGCAGAGCAAGAAGGCGGGTGCGGATTTTAACAGCATAAAATTGACTCAATGCAGCGATCAGGTGAGAGAACTTTTTTACTTAGACCATTATGTTCATGTTTTAAAAAGAAACTATTATAATAGCATATTAGAAGACCGGCAATAAGCATTAATGGAGCATAACCTTTTAGTGAAAATATTTTCTTCAAATAAATCAAAGATATACATATGAATGGAGAATGTTGTATTTCTCTTTTTATTGTTACAAAATCAAATATTATTTTGCTAGAAAAAACAACCCGTGTATTTTATATTAAATATTAAATTTCTACATTTGAAATTTTATATTCTGATTTATGTCGTTATTTTTTTTTCAATATCATATAACAACAAATCTGATTTTTATATACATTTTTTTTGTACAATTCAAAATTTCTAACTGGATACTGTTTTGTTGTATTTTCCTTTTGATTTTGTGAACTACATAATTAATTATTGAAGATACACATACAAGTAGATCATGAAGTAAATAAGTTGATTTCAAAATAAATTTTGGGACTGAATGCCTTTGTTTCTCTTGATGGAACTATTCTCTCAAGAATCAGTTCTACCAAACGAGTCTATTTTTATTTTATTTTGTATATCAAGGATGAGTTTAACAATAGATCAACCAACATACCACATACAATTTTTGAGCCGTTACTATATAACGTAATAGCATAAAAATAACAACGAGCAAAACTAGGGTGTGATGTGCTCACACCGTGAGCGCACCTCCTATAGAGCGCATTTTCAAAGTTCAAATAGTCGATTTGAACCTTCCAACGCGTTCTTCATATTAAAATGTGCTTGGAAACCAAATTTTACATTTTTTGAAAATTTTTTACTATTTTTTCAAAATCATTTGTTTTTCAAATGTAAAATTATTGTTTAGTTTAATCAAATGATTTTGAAAAAATAGTAAAAAATTTTAAAAAAATGTAAAATTTGGTTTCCAAGCACATTTTAATATGAAGAACGCGTTGAAAGGTTCGAATCGACTATTTGAACTTTGAAAATGCGCTCTATAGGAGGTGCGCTCACGGTGTGAGCACATCACACCCTAGTTTTGCTCAATAACAACCATTATTTCTAAAAACTTTATTTTAACAATAATGTAAAATAATTCGAATAGAGTTTTCGATAAAGATTTTATTATTATACTAACAATAAAACTAAAAATTTAAAAATTAGGAACTTCATTTAAATTTAGCATAGTAGTAACATTATTCTCAAAGATCATATTAAGATCTTCATTTTCATCCACCGCTTCATTGGCTTGAGGGGCTTCATTGTTGGTGCATGACTTGTGCTTTTCCAATGCTTCCACAAGTTCAAATTTAGATGGATCTTGTTTGGTAGAACTCAATGCATTTTGCTTTTTCGGTCGCCAAAGCTTGCGCCTGTTGCGTGGAACTTTTGATTCGAGTATCAACTCAGAATTGGACATAAAGTTAGAAATCAGTTCTTTATCAGCTTCCTTTTTGTAAAGAGGCCAATGTTGATACTTGAATTGAAATTCATTAAATAAACTCATCACTTCATTATCAACATCATTAGTCGAGTTGGGTGGTGGAGCATGCAAGAGTGATCTATCATCAATTCTCCATTGTGGATGAATCAAATCCAGCAGTAACATTGAATTGGTGAATTTCATTATTTTATGGGCACATGGAAGACCCATTGTCGCCTCAAAATTTTCCGTGCAAACGGGATTGAATGTTCTGTTTTTTATCTTTTCATATTACTTGTACAACTCTTTCAAAGCATAAATAGAGACAATCATTAATAGTTTCTTGAACAATGAAATATCACAACTATGCAAGATACGGATTTTTTTCTCTTGAGAGGCTCACCTTTATTTCATTGAATTTGTTCTCGACTGCAAGAGAGATTTTATCTCTTACTTGTTGAAAACAAACTATATAAAGATACTAATTTGCAGAATACACAAAGATCTTAAACCAATATTAATAACTACAAAATTTGTTATTTGGCCTGAAAAGTGTTTTATAGACAAGTTCATAATTACATTGTATATTTTTTCCTTTTCGTTTTTATTTTTACTTCTTCTTGCACTTTCAACTAATTACTTTTACATTTCTTTTAACTGTTATTTTTATTTTTTACAGCTCAACAATTTTGAGTTGAACAATTGTATTTTATCAAAATTATCTCACTTGGAGGACCTGAACATTTTCTTCTCATTTACCATATATAAATAATGGTTTAGATCCTTTATTTTTTCTAAAAAAGTAAGTACCTGTCAACTTGCAGACACATTTTTAGTTTTGCATGTGCCCCTTCGGCTCTTGAGGATACACAATTGCCTAGATGCAAATACTTATCCGTCCATGCTCCAATAAATTTTTCTTTCAATGGCAGTAAATCCTACAAAGTTTCAATAATAATATAAGAGTGAGGCTACGGTGCTATGCATAGCACGGATGGGGTCCGTGCTACGGCTCAAAATTTGACTTTTCAAAATCCTAACAGTCGATCCGAACCGTTCAATATGATTATAAAATGAATATGTACTTGCAAATCAAATTTTACATTTTTTCGAATTTTTTTACTATTTTTTCGAAAATCACTTGATCTGAACATTTGGACCATCCAAAAACACATATCTAAAGAAATAGTAAAAAAATTTGAAAAAATGTAAAATTTGGTTTGCAAGTACATATTCATTTTATAATCATGTTGAACGGTTCGGATTGACCGTTAGGATTTTGAAAATCAAGTTTTGAGCCGTAGCACGGACCCCATCCGTGTTATGCATAGCACCGTAGCCTCACTCATAATATAATACTCCTGAGTTAGAACATTAAATTTAAAACTAGACAATTGTTAGCAATTATAAGGTCTTATATCAAAATCTTTTTTGAATTGTTTTTTTTTTTATATTTTTAAATTATTTCTACTCATTTTGTTAATCTCTCCATGCAATTTGTCACCGTAAAACAAAAATTCACGCATGTTACTAATAATTTTTTATTTCATGGTATAAAGTTGGAAGGGAGAGACAAACTTTTTGTTGGACTACCTAAAATATATATATCGGATATAAAAAAATCATTATACACCAGTTGAATTCAAAAATTCATGTATACTGGAAATTACATGTTTTTTTATTCTTGGTATCCTCGGATTTTTGACATACTTAATTTTTTTTGTTAGATTTTTGAAGTATATGGCCGTTATAATTAATTTGTAACAAAACAGATTCAAACTTGATTAATTTTTTGAGTTTTCTAAATTTTAAGTTTCAACGGAAACTACATAATTAAAATAATATTTCATATAACCAAATTGAAACACTAAATAATACCTTCATTATGTATTGTAGTGAAGCTTTTTTCTCTTTATAAAGTGATTAAAGTTCCAACCAACTTTGATCAAATTCTGCTTCGGTTGAAGAATAAACTATCTTGTTCCAAATGGATAGAAAAATATCATACTCCTCTTTGGAATCAAAGTCTTTTTGACAATTCATCATCAAGTTCTTTTCTATATGCCACACACAGAGAAGATGGGTAGTAGCTGGAAAAACCACATTTACTGCATTTGTATATGCTTGTTGCCTATCCGACATTATAACCGAAGGTTGAGTCTCTTTTGGAAGAACCTTTTTAAACATGCTTAGTGCCCATATGAAATCTTCTTCTCTTTCATTCTTTAAAAATGCACATCCGGCATAAAAGGAGGTGTTAAAGCATGAGACCCCAACGATATCAAGAAGTGGCATCTTATACTTAATTGTTTTGTAAGTGCAATCCATAATGAAAACACTCGGAAAATTCTTAACTAGAGTGATTGACATAAGATTTATAAAGGAAAGATGTGTAAGAATATCATCTTCATCATGTAAAATATCATACTCAAACCCATCTCCTCCTAGTTCTTCCAATAAAGCTTGAATCATTGTTCGACCTTCTAACTTTTCTCTATGGATCTTCGCCTTCACATTATACATTGTTTTAGAAACAGCTTTGAGCTCGAGTAGATATCGGCAGATGCTTCATGGTTGTGTGATAAGTTGCGTACTTCAATTATCCAAATTCCTTCATCCGTCTTTTTACCCTTAATTTTAAAAGGACAATTGATCCGACGTGTCCCTGTTGTCTTTTCTCTTTCATCTAAAGGCACACCCCGTATATCACGATATTGACCACCTCTATCACATTGTAAAACCACATATTTCTCCTTCAGAATATCTGACACGATATTTGACAGATTCTTTTTTATTTGAAGCCCGTTAGATTTCATTGAAATTAAAAGTCTCATACAAAGGTTACAGTGTACCAGTAAAATAAAAGCTAATAAAACTTGAATTAAACACTTGTAAATTATTTTAACAATTATTTTGTGGCGAATTCATACTATTATGTGATAATTTTATAATTACAATTGATATCATGTAAATTATTTAACAATTTTAACAATGATTTTAAATTCGATTTAGAAGAAAAATCTAAAATAATACTTAAATGTGTTGTAAGACATATCAATAGTCTAACTAAATTTAATTATATACTTCAATTTTGCTCCAAATATATAGCCCTTCTAGAGGTTCAACTTACAAAAATTAAGTGTTTGGTATTACTAAGCTCTCACCGAAACATCTATCTAATGTTGACGAAGTGCTCACCCACGCACCCATGAGTGTTGTAAGTAGGGGTTCCGGATCCCCTAAAGTAACCCAATATTTGAGTTTGGATCGAGACCATCCGATTCGAATTCGTCGCTAGGGATTGTCTCGGAATTCGAATTCGTCGTCGGGATATGTGCGCTCACTTCGGGAATGAATTTTTGCGGATTTGAATCGGACGGTCTCGATCCAAAATTCAAAGATTATGTTACTTCACTGATCCGAATTCTTAAGTAAGGTGGTGTGGGGGAGGAGGGGGATGCAGTTCAATACGGATTAGGACAACTATCCTATTTATAAATCTAAAACAAGTTTACTTAGATTAGATTTTTGAATCTTTGTTCTACTCTGAAAAATAATATTGTCCTATACTAATAGCTTGATATGTGATGTGAGTTCAATAGTCCTAATATATTTTAGATAGATTATAAAGGCAGAGTCCCATTTAATCTAAAGCATAGCATAACAAATTAAATAGACATAAAAAAACATGGCTCAACAATCCAATTCCAATTCGTTGATCTAGAAACGAAAAAAAAATTGCTATGTACGCTCTATCTTTAATGGGTTTGAATCTGATTGACTATTTAATCCAATGCGATAATTTCTTGTTCTACCATGATAAAAAATCCTACATCCACTCATGAGTAGAGTATATATCAGATTAGGGTGTCAACGGGTACGGTTAGGGTTGGGTGGAAGCATTTTCATATCCGTACCAGTTACAAATTGTCCTTATCCGTACCCTACCCTTACCCGCTACAAATTATCTTATCAGTACCCTACTCTTACCGGTTATGGTTGTTGGATAACAAAACGGTAGCGGATAAATAACAGGTAATACTAATATAATAATTATTTTTATTATTTATTTAATAATACATTAAAACATAATATTCATTTCACACATGTATAGTACTTTATTGGAAAAAAAAATTATGATCATGCTAAGTGCAAGTAAACCAATTAAGTACTCTTCCAATGCTTATTAATATATATAATATATATATATATTTTTTTTTTCAATTACCCGATCGGGTAATGGGTACGAATAGGCTTTACCCGTACTCCTTGCCCTTTAGATAACGAAAAGAATCTTACCCACACCCGATAAATTTACAAAAAAAAAAAAAATCTTATCCGTACCCGTCTTATCGGATACGGTACGGGTCAAGTAAATGGATAAAAGAGTGCCATTGACACCCCTATATCAGATATAGAGGTTTTATATTCATGCCAATAAAAAAAAAATAATGAATGAGATATTATTATGAGTTATGAGTCTTATGACTTATGACGAATAAGATAATCAGACTCCGGTACTCTAACCATATTATTGATAGTTATGATTAATATTAATTTTATTTTCTTTCGTCATCCAACTATTAATATTGATAGAAATTTTCTCATTCAGTTTTAAAACTACAATCTCTTACATTTGTTTTTTTTAACTTTCACAGAAGCTGTAAAGTCGATTCTTTTTCTTATACTAGACTAAAAATTAATTTATAAAACTTGCTAAATTGATTGTAGAATTGGGTTCTCTCTTATTTTAGGGGCTGGTAGGCCTTCTATTGGTCTTCCTACATGTCTAGCCGTATTGAGGGAAGCAATCTAATGAAATCAAGTTTTAAGATAAGATTTAATCGTATATCTTTCCTTTACAAAACGAACGACTCAGACCTCATTCTACCCGATGAGGTATTGTAGTGGATCTGAATTCCTCAAGTCATCCGTTAATAAAACCGCAGTGATTCTACTCTAATACCAATCCAACCTCCCCATCAGAGATTCTGAAGGAGCCCTCTGAGTTGTGCATTAACACTCCCAAAATTCTTCTTAGCAGCACGAGTTGTGCAGTGAGGTTATAAACGCTTCTTCTAATTTCTGCTCAAGTAACACGAGTTAGTCCCTGTTATGAGCCAACCTCCTATCGGGACCAAATCTCTCTCTACTAAAACCAAATACCTCTCTCTTTTCTATTCTCAAGTTTTAAACCCAGATCTCATCTCCTCCCTTCGCTCTCTCAAACGCATCCACGCGCGCATCATCACTCATGGGCTCTTAACCCACCGCCCTCTGGCCACCAAGTTACTCTCTCTTTATGTTGCTTTATCCCCCTCCATGCACTATGCCCACAAGCTGTTTGATAGAATGCCTGACAGAGACCTCTTTTACATGGAACACTCTTATTCGCGGCTATGCTGACATTGGGGCCCTGCCACATGGTTCCAATTGTCTACAAAGAGATGCATCGTTCCATGCATTCCTCCAGACCACTATACATTTCCCTTTGTTGTTCGTTCTTGTGCAGTTATATCTGCTATTAGAGAAGGAAAGATGACTCATTGCAACATCATCAAATATGGTTTTAATATAGACCGTTTTGTTCAGACTTCTCTGGTCACCATGTATTCACAAATTGGAAAGGTTGAGGATTCTGAGTTTGTCTTTTCAGAGATGAGTGTGAAAAATGTGGTTTCCTGGACAGCCATGATTTCTGCATATTCCCAGAATTGCTTTCATGAAAAGGCTTTAGCTAATTTTTGTGAAATGGTCAAATTCTGGTGTTTTACCAATGAAGTTTCACTTGTCAGTGTTTTCCCTTGTTTGCATAGGACTGAGCATTTACATTTAGGTGAAGGTCTCCATGCATTTGCAATTAAGTCTGGTATGGTGGCTTACCAGACAATGGCAAATGCTCTTATGGCAATGTATGCCAAGTGCGGCAAGTTAAAGGTTGCAAAATATCTGTTTGATAAAATGCCAGCTAGAAGCTTAGTTACGTGGAATACCATGATAGCAATGTATGAACAGAGTGGTAAGGCAAATAAAGCTGTGACTTATTTAGACAAATGTTGACAGAGAAGGTATCTTTTGATTGTGCAACATTGGTTAGTGTTTTATCAGCATGTTCTAGTTTAGGGTTACTGGAAATTGGGAAATGGGTTCATGATCTGGCAAGAAATAATGGGCTTGACTCTGACACGAGAATCGGGAATGTATTAATTGACATGTATTCTAAATGTGGGAAAATTGAGCTTGCCCGAAAGATATTTGATGAAAAGCCAAAAAGAGATGTTATCTCTGGGACTGCCATGATCAATGCATATGCTAACCACGGGCAACCAAAAGAGACACTTAATCTATTCTGTTTAATGACAAATGAAGGAATTAGGCCCAATTCCTTCACTTTATTGCTGTACTAGTAGCTTGCGGCCATTCTGGTTTAATAGATGAGGGTTTGAGCCATTTCAACAGCATGAGAAAAGATTATAATATTGCTCCAACCTTGGAGCATTACGCATGTGTGGTAGGTATGCTAGGCCGTGCTGGTAAGGTTTAGAGGCATATGATTTTATAAAAAGGATGCATTTGAATCCTGATAGAGGCATATGGGTGTGCATTACTGGGTGCGTGCAGAATGCATGGTAGGCTAGACTTGGCCGAGTTTGTGGCAAGAGATCTTTTGAATCAGGATATCATGATGTAACATATTACATGCTTTGACAAATATGTATGGAGATGGTCGGTCGGTGGCAAGATGCAGAGGCACTAAGGAAAAATAATGAGAGAGATGGAGTTGAAGAAAGTGGCTGCATGTAGTTTTGTTGGGGTTGAAAGGAAATTACAAACTGCCAAATTATGAAATATTTGGATTCCTAATGTTTTTCTTGGTTTAAATCAGTCAATATTTATGGTACTTAAAACTGAAAACAACTTTCATTTATTTTATTTTATTTGCCATTTAAATATACTGATCTACAGACTACAGTAATTCTACTTCTGCATGTGTTTGTACTTGCGTAATAGTTGACAGTTCAATAGTTCATACATCTTTTGCACTCCGTGTATATTTTTTCTCTCTCTCTGTCAAAATTAGGTCCAAGAAATCATTGAGAAAAAAAAAATCAGTATGCTATGTTATAGACAAACTTCTGAACATTATGATACAAACTATGCTACTACCTCTCCATTGCAAGATGATATAGTTGAATAAGATGAAATTTAGTCATGGGAAAAAACACACAAAAAGCTCTGGTGTTAATACACTGAAATCTCTCTCAAAACGAAACAACTCTACACCACCTAGAGGTGAAATCAATGGCAGGATGAAAGAGAAACGAAGGCTCTGTGTAATCCCCAAAGCATTTCTTTTAATTTCAAGCTTTTGTTGTTTCTAATATATCAGTATGCAAGGATTATAGACTCCACAAGGTTCATTAAGCGGTGCCAGCTCAGCCTTATCTATCAATCGAATTCCTAAAAATGAAAGAAAACAGTAACATGCGCTGTCAACTTTCGATTGCATAATTCATACATTCAGCTAAAAACACAACTTTGAAGCCTTGGTATCAGCATAATTCAACATTTAAGGTCTGTGTACCACCAAGTACCAACACTGGCAAACCATACCCACATAGATCTTAGATATTCCAGATATCACATCATTTGTTTTGTTTTCTGAAGGTACTTATATGCATATAAATATGGCATGGAAATGGAGAAAAGTAAAGAAAATGATAAAATAAATTACCCAAGTAAAAGAGTGAAATGCTTGAAGCAGGTGTTGAGATGAGCTTCTTCCTTGAGATTTACGATCTTTGTGGAAATGAGAATGATAAATATGCGCATATACCCTGAATAATTCTTTTGAATATTGTCTTCACCACATCTTTAAAATTTGGAGGAAAGGGGGCTCCTACCGTGTGATCAGAATAAGATACATAATAAGTGGATTGTGGCTTTTGAAATTTTATTTGCATTGACAAATAAATTACTGAAAGAAACAACAACTATGGCAATAAATGTATGAATATTGTATAAAGATCTTTCAAATAATTTCCCAAATTAAATTTTTTTTCCGAACTACCTTTTTTCAAATATGCCGAATGAGGAATTGCCAAAGTTCATTCCAGCCAATGGGGAATTCAAATGATGGAACAAGAAAAAGAGCTTGTCTTTACATTCATAAAAAAGGTTTTTAAGCAAAACTGAAACTTATTCTTTATTGAATATGATTGTTATTCCTTGTTTATTATATAGCCAACCAACAGGTCCATAAATTATATATAACAGATATACAAAAGCATCCCTTAAAAAAATTGAAACAGTATTCAACTTTAACAAACCCCAACAAATCTTGTTACCCTTAATTAATGGTGCACAATAATTAAAGTATAAAGTTGAGCCTATAACAACCTTGAGCGGTATACATTATCCAAAATGAGTTGCTTATCCAAAACGTGGTATGAAACAATACAAAACAGTATTTATTTTATAGTGCCAATGGTATAACAGTAGGAAAAATCTAAATTGTCATTACCTAATCTTTGAGGGAAAATCGATTCGTCATCAGTTGGGCCTCGATCCAGTCCCATCAAATACTCAACATATTTTGGAGCCGATACTTCTATCGGTTTCTTTATCTGAACCCCGTCGCCCATCTATATTCAAACCTGTTTTCCCAATTAAATCCATGTGAATGAAAATTTTGCCTCACGATTCTCAAAAAATAGTAAAAAAGGTAATTCAAGTTGTTCTTATTATAAGTCTATCTATTTTGAGAAAAAAAGATGAACAAATCTCAAAACAAAATTTTCAGCAATTGGAGGGCAATCTTTATGTTCCTCTCAATTGGAGATAAGGGAAAAGATTTGTTGCTAAATAGCCTGCCAAAAATAGCTTTAGCTGTGCACAACTTTTATTTTTTAGTCAACCGATGTTTGTTCTGGTCCGGTGCAGTTCTTTTTGAAAAAAAAAAAAATATTACCAACTGTTATTTAAGTTAATCATCATTTTGTAGTTATTGTTTAGTGTCACTATCCGATTTTTAACATACTAAATATATAAATAAACTATTATTACTACTATAGTTCATTATAATTTTGGAATCATAAAAGTCTAGGACATTAGTAGTCATTTATTAGGGCTATAGGGAACCTTTCCTTCTTTTTTTTCTAATATTGCTAGGTGCACTGGATGTTGTACCTCACATAAATTGAATTTTTTTGCAATGACGAGCGACAAAGCAAACTAAGTCCGTATCTAACAAATCTATACTTAAGATAATTGGAACATTGATAATAAAAGGGAAAAAACAATTGTACTTGGGACAGGCAGACATAGTCGGGCAGTAGTTGTGATGTGCAAACTCCATCAATGTCCCAAACATATTATTCACTTGATTAATAGAAGTCAACCGCTTGAAATCAAAGAATTAAAACTCAGTATTAAGTATTAACAACTCTTTTGTAATGAGACATGGTAACCATCACTGGATCCAATTATTGTATATTCTTTTTATAAAATCTAATTAAAGATGGAACAATAAATATAACAAAATTAAATGAAAAAAAAAAAGAACAGAGATGAGGAACAGTTATAATAAAGGAGGTCAGGGGATTACTGTTGACAGCCAGCCATTCGTTGAGATCCTCTCCAATTGGTAGACGTACTGCCTCTCTCAAGTTCCCACTGCCCAAGGTTGCATCTATGTGCCTCTTTAGTTGTGCTCCCTTTATATGCAAATCAAAATTTGTTAAAACTTTCTATATGGGATAAATTTCGGTAATGCTAAACTTTATATATGAAGCAGATAAAATAATTTGAGGAGGGATCCACTTACAACAAATTTGAGTTACAACAAAGTTACAACATTCATTTTTTTCATTTTCAAAGTCCAAATCGTCGATCCAACCGTTCAACATGATCATCTAAATAAAATGTACTTGCAGATCAAATTTTATATTTTTTTGAATTTTTTTACTATTTATTAAGTATTTTACAAAAAATAGCCATACTTAGACCATTGAATTTTGTACCCATCTTAATAAATAGTAAAAAAATTCAAAAAAATATAAAATTTGATCTGCAAGTACATTTTATTTAGATGATCATGTTGAACGGTTGGATCGACGATTTGGACTTTGAAAATGAAAAAAATGAATGTTGTAACTTTGTTGTAACTCAAATTTGTTGTAAGTGGATCCCTCCTCAAATAATTTATATGCAAATCAGTACAGAACATGCCATGCAAAGTGAGAGAAAATAAAATATGTTGTGATCGAAAGCATGCAGGATTCATTTTTCCAAGTTCTTCAGAGGAATTCGAACGTCCTGATAGAAAGCATGTGTAAAATTATTTTTCGCTTCAACTAAATCGATATGATGTCATGATAAGAGTTTGATTAAGTATTGCCTACAATGTCCCTGATAACAGACCTAATCAGTATTGCGAAATGATCCAACTAAATTGTATTAACAACATATGTAACCAATTAAACCCGAACAAAGTAATTTTTTTCACAGAAAACCAAATTTGAATGGTTCCTGAAACAAATTATTTTTCTTTTTTTAAATACTTCACGAGAAGCGCATTGCATATGAGGTGTAAACAATGAGTTCTAAATATTAGTGAAAGAAAAATTGAAATCAACTTTAGGAAATAAAAGCAACCTTGTTTCTGATGTGCATTTTTCTTGGGCCGGAAAGTCTTCTGATTTCTGGTCAATGAAAAAAAGAATCATGAAAGGTTAGAAATTAAAATTCCTATTTCCTTAACTCAATTGACGAAACTTTGCATCGCAATTGCCAAAGCATGAAAGAAAACATAACGAATAATAATTCGAAAAGCAAAAATTAACTACGAACCGGTTTCCAAGACCAAAGAGGCTCATTATATCTCAATTAGAGAAGCAACGAGAGAAAGAAAAAAAAAAGAACAAGCTCCCGCAACCGCGAGAGAAGAGAAGATAAAGCAGGGAATAAAGAGGTAGAATAAATATAGCACTTTGTTGTTAATTCATTCTCTCGCTTTGTTCCTGTTTCTCTCTCTCTTTCTCGCCCCCTATTTTTCCTCTCTTTTCTTCATCTTATACGTGGACCGTGGAAAGGTGCCACAGAGCCAGCCTGGCTGTATAGCGAGACAAAAGAGGCGAAAGAACAATCAACGGTAGTTTGTTTCACTGAAATTGGACCCCACTCGCACGTAGGACCCACATATCGGCGTTGAGGCGGTCTAGAGAACTCTTCCAGTTTTAAATAATTAAATTTCTACGAACAGGTCGCTTTCAGAAATCTTATAATCCAACATTATTTATCTGATACAAATGTAGCGAGTCATGAATGCATATTTCATAAAATCGCTACACGGATAGATACACTGAAATGTTCGTGAAAATTCAACAATTGAAAACCGGCGCCAACTTCTCATGCCGTGCAGATTGACAACATTGGCTGTTATCCACTAAATAACAGCTAATTTCATGTATGACGACAACTTAAGTTGTACTACTATTAGTTGGATATAATTCCAAGCTAAGGTATATCTTTGACAAAAATAGGGAAAACCAATCATTTGTTGCGCTTTGCGCTATAAATAAGAACAAAGGCGAGGTGTACCGTTGGGGACTTGGAGGCATATTGTCGATTTGTCGCGCCTCCAAATGCTGATATGCATTATCATATCA
>JAJGRW010000307.1:0-55696 GCA_025461045.1 Carex parvula | reverse complement strand
ATCAACCGTTAAACTTTGGAAATGGAGATATGAACGGGAAGTAAAACATCCTATTTACTTCCCAAAGCATCGTAGGATCACTCTCTCTCTGTATATAGAGTCCAGCTAATGTCATACCGTTATAATTTCATCCTAAGTTATAACGAGTCAGTTTTTGCCATTTTAAAGTCTGAACAGTCGATCCGAACCGCTCAACATGATCTTCATATTAACATGTGCTTGGATACCAAATTTTATATTTTTGAAATTTTTTTACTAATTTTTTAGATAGGTACAACATCACTATTTTGGATGGTCAAAAATTATCTGAAAAAAAAAGTTCCAAAAAAATATAAATTTAGTCTCCAAGCACATGTTAATATGGAGATCATGTTGAGCGATTTGGATCGACTGTTCGGACTTTGAAATGGCAAAAAACTGACTCGTATAACTTAGGCTGAAATTTTAACGTTATGACATTAACCGGACTCTATATATATATATATATTATATTATATATATATATATATATATCTATATATATATGAGGTTGGCAAAGTCCAAACAGTAGATCCAAACCGTTCAACATTCAATCTGTATTAAAATGTGCTTGGAGTCCATTTACATTTTTTTGGAACTTTTTTATACTTATTAATCCAATTTTAAAATTATTGTTTTCAATGATCCAGAAAATTTTCACTGTTTATTAAAAATCAGCAAATTTAAAACTAGCTTAATTTATAGCAAACAATTTCCAAAAAATATAAAATATGGTCTCCAAGCACATTTCAATATAAGATCACATCTAACGGTTGGATCGACCGTTTGGACTTTGAAAATCGGAAAACCAATGGTTGCACCACGGCTCCGGAACAAACGTTTTGATATTAACCAACCTCTATATATATATATATATATATATATATTATATATATAGCTATATGGAGTTGGCTAAGGTGCTATGCATAGCATTGAGGGCCACCGTGCTACGGCTCAATATTTGAGTTCTCAAAATCCTAACGGTCGATCCGAACCGTTCAGCATGATCTCCATATCAATATGTACTTGCAAACAAATTTTACATTTTTAGAATGTTTTTTACTATTTTTTAGATAGGTAGAAAAACACTTGATCTGAATGGTTACAGAATTTTCAGATCAAGTGTTTTTCTACCTATCTAAAAAAATAGTAAAAAAATTCTAAAAAATGTAAAATTTGGTTGCAAGTACATATACATATGGAGATCATGCTGAACGGTTCGGATCGACCGTTAGGATTTTGAAAACTCAAATATTGAGCCGTAGCACGGAGGCCCTCTATGCTATGCATAGCATATTAGCAATTTCCTATATATATATATATATATATATATAGAGAGAGAGAGAGAGAGAGGCTACAATACAGTTCGTCAAAATGATCTGACACCCAAGAGTGAAATACTATGAAAATTAAAATTACCTGAAGAAAGTTACCCCTTCTTGCTCACTACTATTTGTGCTTAATCATAGACATCTTCCTCTGAAATAGAATGTATAACTCAGCATGATACAAAATTACAATAACATTAAAAGCATTTCATTTTGTTATGTTCATTTCATTGTCTTTTTTGGTTAAATTTTGAATATTGGCTTTTTAGCTTTTTCTTGAAAAAAGCTATCAGCAATTTCAGCACAAAAGTTCCGAATATTTTCTTTTGTGTGCCTTTATTTCCTATGAAAGGAATCTTACCAGCATCTTCCTCCATATTCATGTCATCTTCATCATCATCAAAATCAATGTTCTGCATATCAAATAACATAACTTTTAGGAACTGAACAACATTTTCGCCCCGGAGAAAGAAATTGAATCAGTCACTTTCTTTTTTACTAGTCTTCTTTGACGAGAGAAATACAAGCAGGATGAGGTAGAAATTATAAAATAAAATTACCTGGTTGTAATCGTCATCAGAGGATTCTTCTTCACCCTCCTCTTGTGGCTCCTCGTCTTCATCCTCATCTTGTTTCTTTTCTACTTTTTCATCTTTATCCTGAAATTGACATGAAGCTAGGATGTAAATACGTGCCGTGCCATGACCAAGTCAGATTTTTACATGTCGTGGATGGATGATCACAGCATGTTAGTCACAACCTTACCACACATGACTAGTCACGTTTATTTTTCCGTAATTTAAGTTAATTTATTCAAAATTCAACATTAGATCAAGATCTAACAATCCTGATCACTCGTGACTCACGTGACCACGTGCCATGCCGTGACCAGACTAGTTCGCGTGTCCGTGCCCATTTCCGAAGGATGGTCACATCACGTGAATGGTCACGGCACGGGACACACGAGTCATGGCATGTGATTGGCACACGTGCCGTGACGTATCCCTGTTGCAGCTTAGAACAAGTTTGTTTAGTGCATAGTGACTTGTAAATTACCAATGAGACAGTACTGGTACTAGCCCCTTAGTTTTCTCTCCTTTTATGCTTTATTTGTGCAAATGGCAAGCTTGAAATTCTGTTCTATACCAAAATTTTCTTCCTTGTCAAAAGTAAAATATATAATAAAATAAACTTGCCTTGTGTTTCTCTTCAAGTTTCTCAAATGAATCAAATGACAGCTGATCTGTCAAATGGACAGATGCATCAAATATATGCCACAATATGATATAAAAAAATAGCCGACGATTGAAATATAAAAAGTTAATTCCCCGTATATAGGTGAATTTCAAGAAATTATAAACCTGCATGCCGATCCCATTTGAGCTTCTTACTGATTTGTTGAACCCGTCTTGAACCTGAAATGAGAAATACCCAAGAAACTACTGAGCCAGATTCTAGAAACATGCCAGTCAGGTTCAGCCCTAGAAGCATAACAGAACATACTTTTTGGGTTACTAAGACCGTAAGACCAAATTGATCACAAACCAGGCAATATTATTTTGTTCTAACTTTTTTCCCTTTTTCTTTTCCTCGCTTGCTTGTTCAGTGTCTAGTTAATATTTACACATTCATGAAGTTGATCTCTCCATTTTCCTCTCTATTTTTCTAATGAAATGAATTATGAGAGCTCCATTAAGGCTAGATAAATAATGGACTAAAAAAAACAAATTAGGTTTCATACAAGGGAATTTCACTCTAATCAGGTTCCCAAATGATACCTTGAATGAGTTCTACAGGAAAATTCGAAGGGTTCAGCTTCAGATAATTTCCAAGGGCCTCGCGCCTCTCTTGTGTCTTTGGTTTTTTACCTAAAATCTTCCGGGTGCCTGATTCTTTTTCTAAAATCCAGAAAAAAAAATGACAATTATGAATAAAATGGTAGTGAAAATTAGTGCGGATTAAAGAGACTATAATCTATAGGTATCCAACTGCAATTTTATCCTCCCAGTGTCAGTTGCTTAGGTATCAGCAAAGCTACCAGGTAGCCCCAGTTTAAGCAATTAATCAAGGATAATTTGTGATAAAGTAAAAAAAAAAAAAGTGAAAATGACCAACTTGTCCTTGAGGCATCCTCTTGCAGGTAGTAACAAGAGCCTCGCCAAAACTCCTCTAGCTGAGACTTCCTAACAGCATTCAATTTGGTTTCTTGTGATGAATGTATAATATCTACTAAGTTCGGTAATCTCTCCATATCCTATATAAATTCAATTCAAAGCATTACAGGCAGTTTCTTTTGCAATCCTTGTAACATTAAAGCAACAAATGCAAGAACATCAGCTATTTATTTTGAAAGTATTGAAATTTTAAAAAAGATGCTAACAGAAAATCAAAATGTTGCAATAAGCCACTGTTTGTGCTATTTGCAAAAGCACCCTACTTTGTTAAAGGAATTAAGTAAAAAATAGTACCCACTTAGTAAATTTTAGAATGCAAGTCGTGACAATAAATTACAAAAATAACCAAGCAGTGAACTAAGCTCTTCGTATATCCAGAAATAAAAAATTCAAAAGCAAAGTTAATGATAGGCCAAAGTAATATTCACGACAACTTTCAGTTTCTTCTTAACCCTTCTCTGCAAATATTAAAAAGATGGCGGACCATTTGATAATCTAGGCACCATTTGCAAAACTGCAATTTACAAATCTTTTATCTTACACAAGTCTTTGCATCGGTGCAGCAAATGTAAGCAAATAAACTTATAACAGATATACAAACCGGGAAATTCTCGTAAGGAGTGAAATTTGGGGGCCGTTCAAAGCCACCGCCCCGGCCTCTGCCCCTTCCTCTGCCTCTGAACGCCATCAAATCAACTGGAAAGGAATCATAGATTAAAATTAATTCAATTTGATAGTCACTAGTTAACGAACGAAGAAGTCAGGAGAAAGGGACGGTTACGATTGGGGTAGATAGGTAGAGAGAAAGAAAAGCGTAGATGGAGGAGAGGTTGTGAACTTGAGAAGCCCCTGCACCAGAAGGGGAGGAAAGAGAAAGTGCGACCAAGGGTTTAGGGTTTGCAGAGCAAGAAGGCGGGTGCGGATTTTAACAGCATAAAACTGACTCAATGCAGCGATCAGGTGAGAGAACTTTTTTACTTAGACCATTATGTGAGTAGAACTAGGGTGTGATGTGCTCACCGAGTCATTTGGTGAGCACACCTCTAAAATTATATTTTAAAGTTTAAATAGTCGATTCGAACCTTCCAACGTGTTCTTCATATTAAAATGTGCTTGGAGACCAAATTTTACATTTTTTGGAAATTTTTTACTATTTTTTCAGAATTTTTGAAAATCAGTGTTTTTTAAATTTTTTTTTTATTTAATGAAAGTGATGATTTTCAAAAATTCTGAAAAAATAGTAAAAAATTTCCAAAAATGTAAAATTTGGTCTCCAAGCCATTTTAATATGAAGAACACGTTGGAAGGTTCGAATCGACTATTTGAACTTTGGAAATGCGGTTTTTGGAGGTGTGCTCACCAAATGACTTGGTGAGCACATCACACCCTAGCTCTACTCCCATTATGTTCATGTTTTAAAAAGAAACTATTATAATAGCATATTAGAAGACCGGCAATAAGCATTAATGGAGCATAACCTTTTTAGTGAAAATATTTTCTTCAAATAAATCAAAGATATACATATGAATGGAGAATATTGTATTTCTCTTTTTATTGTTACAAAATCAAATATTATTTTGCTAGAAAAAACAACCCGTGTATTTTATATTAATATTAAATTTCTACATTTGAAATTTTATATCCTGATTTATGTCATTATTTTTTTTTTCAATATCATATAACAACAAATCAGATTTTTATATACATTTTTTTTGTACAATTCAAAATTTCTAACTGGATACTGTTTTGTTGTATTTTCCTTTTGATTTTGTGAACTACATAATTAATTATTGAAGATACACATACAAGTAGATCATGAAGTAAATAAGTTGATTTCAAAATAAATTTTAGGACTGCATGCCTTTGTTTCTCTTGATGGAACTATTCTCTCAAGAATCAGTTCTACCAAACGAGTCTATTTTTATTTTATTTTGTATATCAAGGATGAGTTTAACAATAGATCAACCAACATACCACATACAATTTTTGAGCCGTTACAATATATAAGGTAATAGCATAAAAATAACAACGAGCAAAACTAGGGTGTGATGTGCTCACACCGTGAGCGCACCTCCTATAGAGCGCATTTTCAAAGTTCAAATAGTCGATTTGAACCTTCCAACGCATTCTTCATATTAAAATGTGCTTGGAAACCAAATTTTACATTTTTTGAAAATTTTTTACTATTTTTTCAAAATCATTTGTTTTTCAAATGTAAAATTATTGTTTAGTTTAATCAAATGATTTTGAAAAAATAGTAAAAAATTTTAAAAAAATGTAAAATTTGGTTTCCAAGCACATTTTAATATGAAGAACGCGTTGAAAGGTTCGAATCGACTATTTGAACTTTGAAAATGCGCTCTATAGGAGGTGCGCTCACGGTGTGAGCACATCACACCCTAGTTTTGCTCAATAACAACCATTATTTCTAAAAACTTTATTTTAACAATAATGTAAAATAATTCGAATAGAGTTTTCGATAAAGATTTTATTATTATACTAACAATAAAACTAAAAATTTAAAAATTAGGAACTTCATTTAAATTTAGCATAGTAGTAACATTATTCTCAAAGATCATATTAAGATCTTCATTTTCATCCACCGCTTCATTGGCTTGAGGGGCTTCATTGTTGGTGCATGACTTGTGCTTTTCCAATGCTTCCACAAGTTCAAATTTAGATGGATCTTGTTTGGTAGAACTCAATGCATTTTGCTTTTTCGGTCGCCAAAGCTTGCGCCTGTTGCGTGGAACTTTTGATTCGAGTATCAACTCAGAATTGGACATAAAGTTAGAAATCAGTTCTTTATCAGCTTCCTTTTTGTAAAGAGGCCAATGTTGATACTTGAATTGAAATTCATTAAATAAACTCATCACTTCATTATCAACATCATTAGTCGAGTTGGGTGGTGGAGCATGCAAGAGTGATCTATCATCAATTCTCCATTGTGGATGAATCAAATCCAGCGGTAACATTGAATTGGTGAACTTCATTATTTTATGGGCACATGGAAGACCCATTGTTGCCTCAAAATTTCCGTGCAAACGGGATTGAATGTTCTGTTTTTTTATCTTTTCATATTGCTTGTACAACTCTTTCAAAGCATAAATAGAGACATTCATTAATAGTTTCTTGAACAATGGAATATCATAACTATGCAAGATACGAATTTTTTCTCTTGAGAGGCTCACCTTTATTTCATTGAATTCGTTCTCGACTGCAAGAAATATTTTATCTTTTACCTATTGAAAACAAACTATATATAAAGATACCAACTTGCAGAATACACAAAGATCTTAAAGCAATATTAATGACTACAAAATTTGTTATTTGGCCTGAAAAGTGTTTTATAGACAAGTTCGTAATTACATTGTATATTTTTTCCTTTTCGTTTTTATTTTTACCTCTTCTTGCACTTTCAACTAATTACTTTTACATTTCTTTTTAACTGTTATTTTTATTTATTTACAGCTCAACGATTTTGAGCCAAACAATTGTATTTTATCAAAGTTTATCTCACTTTGAGGACCTGAACATTTTTCTTCTCATTTACCATATATAAATAATGGTTTGGATCCTTATTTTTTCTAAAAAAAAGTAAGTATCTGTTGAAACTTGCAGATATATTTTTAGTTTTGCATGTGCCCCTTCGGCTCTTGAGGATGCACGATTGCCTAGATGCAAATACTTATCCGTCCATGCTCCAATAAATTTTTCTTTCAATGGCAGTAAATCCTACAAAGTTTCAATAATAATATAAGAGTGAGGCTACGGTGCTATGCATAGCACGGATGGGGTCCGTGCTACGGCTCAAAATTTGACTTTTCAAAATCCTAACAGTCGATCCGAACCGTTCAATATGATTATAAAATGAATATGTACTTGCAAATCAAATTTTACATTTTTTCGAATTTTTTTACTATTTTTTCAAAAATCACTTGATCTGAACATTTGGACCATCCAAAAACAGCATATCTAAAGAAATAGTAAAAAAATTTGAAAAAATGTAAAATTTGGTTTGCAAGTACATATTCATTTTATAATCATGTTGAACGGTTCGGATTGACCGTTAGGATTTTGAAAAGTCAAGTTTTGAGCCGTAGCACGGACCCCATCCGTGTTATGCATAGCACCGTAGCCTCACTCATAACATAATACTCCTGAGTTAGAACATTAAATTTATAACTAGACAATTAGCAATTATAAGGTCTTATATCAAAATCTTTTTTGAATTATTTTTTTATATTTTTAAATTAATACTAGTCATTTTGTTAATCTCTCCATGCAATTTGTCACCATAAAACAAAAATTTCACGCATGTTACTAATAATTTTTTATTTCATGGTATAAAGTTGGAAGTGAGAGACAAACTTTTTGTTGGTCTACCTAAAATATATATATCAGATATAAAAAATTCATTATACATCATTTGAATTCAAAAATTCAAGCATACTGGAAATTACATGTTTTTTTATTCTTGGTATGCTCGGGTTTTTGACATACTTAATTTTTTTTGTTAGCTTTTTGAAGTATATGGCCGTTATAATTAATTTGTAACAAAACAGATTCAAACTTGATTAATTTTTTGAGTTTTCTAAATTTTAAGTTTCAACGGAAACTACATAATTAAAATAATATTTCATATAACCAAATTGAAACACTAAATAATACCTTCATTATGTATTGTAGTGAAGCTTTTTTCTCTTTATAAAGTGATTAAAGTTCCAACCAACTTTGATCAAATTCTGCTTCGGTTGAAGAATAAACTATCTTGTTCCAAATGGATAGAAAAATATCATACTCCTCTTTGGAATCAAAGTCTTTTTGACAATTCGTCGTCAAGTTCTTTTCTATATGCCACACACAGAGAAGATGGGTAGTAGCTGGAAAGACCACATTTACTGCATTTGTATCTGCTTGTTGCCTATCCGACATTATAACCGAAGGTTGAGTCTCTTTTGGAAGAACTTTTTTAAACATGCTTAGTGCCCATATGAAATCTTCTTCTCTTTCATTCTTTAAAAATGCACATCCGGCATAAAAGGTGTTAAAGCATGAGACCCCAACGATATCAAAAAGTGGCATCTTATACTTATTTGTTTTGTAGGTGCAATCCATAATGAAAACACTCGGAAAATTCTTAACCAGAGTGATTGACATAGGATTTATAAAGAAAAGATGTGTAAGAATATCACCTTCATCATGTAAAATATCATACTCAAACCCATCTCCTCCTAGTTCTTCCAATAAAGCTTGAATCATTGTTCGATCCTCTAACTTTTTTCTATGGATCTTCGCCTTCACATTATACACTGTTTTAGAGACAGCTTTGAGCTCGAGTTTCTTTTGGCATAAAGAAGAGAGGATTTGTCTAGGCAGTATTCCAGATGGAGTCATATGGTCAACACTCTCGATAACTTCTTGTGATAGTTGTCGAAGAGAAGGATGGCCAGAGATATCGACAGATGCTTCATGGTTGTGTGATAAGTTGCGTACTTCAATTATCCAAATTCCTTCATCCGTCTTTTTACCCTTAATTTTAAAAGGACAATTGATCCGGCGTGTCCCTGTTGTCTTTTCTCTTTCATCTAAAGGCACACCCCGTATATCACGATATTGACCACCTCTATCACATTGTAAAACCACATATTTCTCCTTCAGAATATCTGACACGATATTTGACAGATTCTTTTTTATTTGAAGCCCGTTGGCAGATTTCATTGAAATTAAAAGTCTCATACAAAGGTTACAGTGTACCAGTAAAATAAAAAGCTAATAAAACTTGAATTAAACACTGGTAAATTATTTTAACAATTATTTTGTGGCGAATTCATACTATTATGTGATAATTTTATAATTACAATTGATATCATGTAAATTATTTTAATAATTTTAACAATGATTTTAAATTCGATTTAGAAGAAAATTCTAAAATAAATACTTAAATGTGTTGTAAGACATATCAATAGTCTAACTAAATTTAATTATATACTTCAATTTTGCTCCAAATATATAGCCCTTCTAGAGGTTCAACTTACAAAAATTAAGTGTTTGGTATTACTAAGCTCTCACCGAAACATCTATCTAATGTTGACGAAGTGCTCACCCACGCACCCATGAGTGTTGTAAGTAGGGGTTCCGGATCCCCTAAAGTAACCCAATATTTGAGTTTGGATCGAGACCATCCGATTCGAATTCGTCGCTAGGGATTGTCTCGGAATTCGAATTCGTCGTCGGGATATGTGCGCTCACTTCGGGAATGAATTTTTGCGGATTTGAATCGGACGGTCTCGATCCAAAATTCAAAGATTATGTTACTTCACTGATCCGAATTCTTAAGTAAGGTGGTGTGGGGGAGGAGGGGGATGCAGTTCAATACGGATTAGGACAACTATCCTATTTTATAAATCTAAAACAAGTTTACTTAGATTAGATTTTTGAATCTTTGTTCTACTCTGAAAAATAATATTGTCCTATACTAATAGCTTGATATGTGATGTGAGTCCAATAGTCTAATATATTTTAGATAGATTATAAAGGCAGAGTCCCATTTAATCTAAAGCATAGCATAACAAATTAAATAGACATAAAAAAACATGGCTCAACAATCCAATTCCAATTCGTTGATCTAGAAACGAAAAAAAATTGCTATGTACGCTCTATCTTTAATGGGTTTGAATCTGATTAACTATTTAATCCAATGCGATAATTTCTTGTTCTACCATGATAAAAAATCCTACATCCACTCATGAGTAGAGTATATATCAGATTAGGGGTGTCAACGGGTACGGTTAGGGTTGGGTGGAAGCATTTTCATATCCGTACCAGTTACAAATTGTCCTTATCCGTACCCTACCCTTACCCGCTACAAATTATCTTATCAGTACCCTACTCTTACCGGTTATGGTTGTTGGATAACAAAACGGTAGCGGATAAATAACAGGTAATACTAATATAATAATTATTTTTATTATTTATTTAATAATACATTAAAACATATATATTCATTTCACACATGTATAGTACTTTATTGGAAAAAAAAATTATGATCATGCTAAGTGCAAGTAATCCAATTAAAGTACTCTTTCAATGCTTATTAATATATATAATATATATATATATATATATTTTTTTTTCAATTACCCGATCGGGTAATGGGTACGAAATAGGCTTTACCCGTACTCCTTGCCCTTTAGATAACGAAAAGAATCTTTACCCACACCCGATAAATTTACAAAAAAAAAAAAAAAAAATCTTATCCGTACCCGTCTTATCGGATACGGTACGGGTCAAGTAAATGGATAAAAGAGTGCCATTGACACCCCTACATCAGATATAGAGGTTTTATATTCATGTCAATAAAAAAAAAATAATGAATGAGATATTATTATGAGTTATGAGTCTTATGACTTATGACCAATAAGATAATCAGACTCCGGTACTCTAACCATATTATTGATAGTTATGATTAATATTAATTTTATTTTTCTTTCGTCATCCAACTATTAATATTGATAGAAATTTTCTCATTCAGTTTTAAAACTACAATCTCTTACATATTTTTTTTTTTAACTTTCACAGAAGCTGTAAAGTCGATTCTTTTTCTTATACTAGACTAAAAATTAATTTTATAAAAATTGCTAAATTGATTGTAGAATTGGGTTCTCTCTTATTTTAGGGGCTGGTAGGCCTTCTATTGGTCTTCCTACATGTCTAGCCGTATTGAGGGAAGCAATCTAATGAAATCAAGTTTTAAGATAAGATTTAATCGTATATCTTTCCTTTACAAAACGACTCAGACCTTATTCTACCCGATGAGGTATTGTAGTGGATCTGAATTCCTCAAGTCATCCGTTAATAAAACCGCAGTGATTCTACTCTAATACCAATCCAACCTCCCCATCAGAGATTCTGAAGGAGCCCTCTGAGTTGTGCATTAACACTCCCAAAATTCTTCTTAGCAGCACGAGTTGTGCAGTGAGGTTATAAACGCTTCTTCTAATTTCTGCTCAAGTAACACGAGTTAGTCCCTGTTATGAGCCAACCTCCTATCGGGACCAAATCTCTCTCTACTAAAACCAAATACCTCTCTCTTTTCTATTCTCAAGTTTTAAACCCAGATCTCATCTCCTCCCTTCGCTCTCTCAAACGCATCCACGCGCGCATCATCACTCATGGGCTCTCAACCCACCGCCCTCTGGCCACCAAGTTACTCTCTCTTTATGTTGCTTTATCCCCCTCCATGCACTATGCCCACAAGCTGTTTGATAGAATGCCTGACAGAGACTCTTTTACATGGAACACTCTTATTCGCGGCTATGCTGACGTGGGGCCCTGCCACATGGTTCCAATTGTCTACAAAGAGATGCATCGTTCCAGCATTCCTCCAGACCACTATACATTTCCCTTTGTTGTTCGTTCTTGTGCAGTTATATCTGCTATTAGAGAAGGAAAGATGACTCATTGCAACATCATCAAATATGGTTTTAATATAGACCGTTTTGTTCAGACTTCTCTGGTCACCATGTATTCACAAATTGGAAAGGTTGAGGATTCTGAGTTTGTCTTTTCAGAGATGAGTGTGAAAAATGTGGTTTCCTGGACAGCCATGATTTCTGCATATTCCCAGAATTGCTTTCATGAAAAGGCTTTAGCTAATTTTTGTGAAATGGTCAATTCTGGTGTTTTACCAAATGAAGTTTCACTTGTCAGTGTTTTCCCTTGTTTGCATAGGACTGAGCATTTACATTTAGGTGAAGGTCTCCATGCATTTGCAATTAAGTCTGGTATGGTGGCTTACCAGACAATGGCAAATGCTCTTATGGCAATGTATGCCAAGTGCGGCAAGTTAAAGGTTGCAAAATATCTGTTTGATAAAATGCCAGCTAGAAGCTTAGTTACGTGGAATACCATGATAGCAATGTATGAACAGAGTGGTAAGGCAAATAAAGCTGTGACATTATTTAGACAAATGTTGACAGAGAAGGTATCTTTTGATTGTGCAACATTGGTTAGTGTTTTATCAGCATGTTCTAGTTTAGGGTTACTGGAAATTGGGAAATGGGTTCATGATCTGGCAAGAAATAATGGGCTTGACTCTGACACGAGAATCGGGAATGTATTAATTGACATGTATTCTAAATGTGGGAAAATTGAGCTTGCCCGAAAGATATTTGATGAAAAGCCAAAAAGAGATGTTATCTCTTGGACTGCCATGATCAATGCATATGCTAACCACGGGCAACCAAAAGAGACACTTAATCTATTCTGTTTAATGACAAATGAAGGAATTAGGCCCAATTCCTTCACTTTTATTGCTGTACTAGTAGCTTGCGGCCATTCTGGTTTAATAGATGAGGGTTTGAGCCATTTCAACAGCATGAGAAAAGATTATAATATTGCTCCAACCTTGGAGCATTACGCATGTGTGGTAGGTATGCTAGGCCGTGCTGGTAAGGTTTTAGAGGCATATGATTTTATAAAAAGGATGCATTTGAATCCTGATAGAGGCATATGGGGTGCATTACTGGGTGCGTGCAGAATGCATGGTAGGCTAGACTTGGCCGAGTTTGTGGCAAGAGATCTTTTTGAATCAGGATATCATGATGTAACATATTACATGCTTTTGACAAATATGTATGGAGATGTCGGTCGGTGGCAAGATGCAGAGGCACTAAGGAAAATAATGAGAGAGATGGAGTTGAAGAAAGTGGCTGCATGTAGTTTTGTTGGGGTTGAAAGGAAATTACAAACTGCCAAATTATGAAATATTTGGATTCCTAATGTTTTTCTTGGTTTAAATCAGTCAATATTTATGGTACTTAAACTGAAACAACTTTCATTTATTTTATTTTTAATTTGCCATTTAATATACTGATCTACAGACTACAGTAATTCTACTTCTGCATGTGTTTGTACTTGCGTAATAGTTGACAGTTCAATAGTTCATACATCTTTTGCACTCCGTGTATATTTTTTTCTCTCTCTGTCAAAATTAGGTCCAAGAAATCATTGAGAAAAAAAAAATCAGTATGCTATGTTATAGACAAACTTCTGAAACATTATGATACAAACTCATGCTACTACCTCCTCCATTGCAAGATGATATAGTTGAATAAGATGAAATTAGTCATGGGAAAAAACACACAAAAAGCTCTGGTGTTAATAACACTGAAAATCTCTCTCAAAACGAAACAACTCTACACCACCTAGAGTGAAATCAATGGCAGAATGAAAGAGAAACGAAGGCTCTGTGTAATCCCCAAAAGCATTTCTTTTATTTCAAGCTTTTGTTGTTTCTAATATATCAGTATGCAAGGATTATAGACTCCACAAGTTCATTAAGCGGTGCCAGCTCAGCCTTATCTATCAATCGGAATTCCTAAAAATGAAAGAAAACAGTAACAATGCGCTGTCAACTTTCGATTGCATAATTCATACATTCAAGCTAAAAACACAACTGTTGAAGCCTTGGTATCAGCATAATTCAACATTTAAGGTCTGTGTACCACCAAGTACCAACACTGGCAAACCATACCCACATAGATCTTAGATATTCCAGATATCACATCATTTGTTTTTGTTTTCTGAAGGTACTTATATGCATATAAATTATGGCATGGAAATGGAGAAAAGTAAAAGAAAATGATAAAATAAATTACCCAAGTAAAAAGAGTGAAATGCTTGAAGCAGGTGTTGAGATGAGCTTCTTCCTTGAGATTTACGATCTTTTGGAAATGAGAATGATAAATATGCGCATATACCCTGAATAATCTTTTGAATATTGTCTTCACCACATCTTTAAAATTTGGAGGAAAGGGGGCTCCTACCGTTGATCAGAATAAGATACATAAATAAGTGGATTTGTGGCTTTTGAAATTTTAATTTGCATTGACAAATAAATTACTGAAAGAAACAACAACTATGGCAATAAATGTATGAATATTGTATAAAGATCTTTCAAATAATTTTCCCAAATTAAATTTTTTCCGAACTACCTTTTTTCAAATATGCCGAATGAGGAATTGCCAAAGTTCATTCCAGCCAAATGGGGAATCAAATGATTGGAACAAGAAAAAGAGCTTGTCTTTACATTCATAAAAAGGGTTTTTAAGCAAAACTGAAACTTATTCTTTATTGAATATGATTGTTATCCTTGTTTATTATATAGCCAACCAAACAGGTCCATAAATTATATATAACAGATATACAAAAGCATCCCTTAAAAAAATTGAAACAGTATTCACTTTAACAAACCCCAACAAATCTTGTTACCCTTAATTAATGGTGCACAATAATTAAAGTATAAAGTTGAGCCTATAACAACCTTTGAGCTGTATACATTATCCAAAATGATTTAGCTTATCCAAAAGTGGTATGAAAACAATACAAAACAGTATTTATTTATAGTGCCAATGGTATAACATTAGGTAAAAATCTAAATTGTCATTACCTAATCTTTGAGGGAAAATCGATTCGTCATCAAGTTGGGCCTCGATCCAGTCCATCAAATACTCAACATATTTTGGAGCCGATACTTCTATCGGTTTCTTTATCTGAACCCCGTCAGCCCATCTATATTCAAACCTGTTTTCCAATTTAAATCCATGTGAATGAAATTTTGCCTCAACAATTCTCAAAAAATAGTAAAAAGGTAATTCAAGTTGTTCTTATTTATAATCTATCTATTTTGAGAAAAAAAATGAACAAATCTCAAAAACAAAATTTTCAGCAATGGAGGCAATCTTTATGTTCCTCTCAATTGAGATAAGGAAAAGATTTTGTTGCTAAAATAGGCACTGCCAAAATATGACTTTAGCTGTGCACAACTTTTATTTTTTAGTCAACCGATGTTTTCTGGTCAGGTGCAGTTCTTTGAAAAAAAAAAAATATTACCAACTGTTATTTTAATTAATCATCATTTTAGTTATTGTTTATGTCACTAACGATTTTTAACAATACTAAATAGAATAACTAAACTATTATTACTACTTATAGTTCATTATAATTTTGGAATCATAAAAGTCTAGACATTAGTAGTCATTTATTAGGGCTATAGGGAACCTTTCCTTCTTTTTTTTCTAATATTGCATAGGTGCACTGGATGTTGTACCTCACATATAATTGAATTTTTTTTGCAATGAAGAGCGACAAAGCAACTAAGTCCGTATCTAACAAATCTATTACTTTATAAGATAATTGGAACATTGATAATAAAAGGGAAAAAAAATTGTACTTGGGACCAGCAGACATAGTCGGGCAAGTAGTTGGTGTGCAAAACTCCATCAATGTCCCAAACAATATATTCACTTGATTAAAGAAGTCAACCGCTGAAATCAAAGAATTAAAACTCAGTATTAAGTATTAACAACTCTTTTGTAATGAGACATGGTAACCATCACTGGATCCAATTATTGTATATTCTTTTTATAAAATCTAATTAAAGATGGAACAATAAATATAACAAAAAACAGAGATGAGGAACAGTTATAATAAAGGAGGTCAGGGGATTACTGTTGACAGCCAGCCATTCGTTGAGATCCTCTCCAATTGGTAGACGTACTGCCTCTCTCAAGTTCCCACTGCCCAAGGTTGCATCTATGTGCCTCTTTAGTTGTGCTCCCTTTATATGCAAATCAAAATTTGTTAAAACTTTCTATACGGGATAAAATTCGGTAATGCTAAACTTTATATATGAAGCAGATAAAATAATTTATATGCAAATCAGTACAGAACATGCCATGCAAAGTGAGAGAAAATAAAATATGTTGTGATCGAAAGCATGCAGGATTCATTTTTCCAAGTTCTTCAGAGGAATTCGAACGTCCTGATAGAAAGCATGTGTAAAATTATTTTTCGCTTCAACTAAATCGATATGATGTCATGATAAGAGTTTGATTAAGTATTGCCTACAATGTCCCTGATAACAGACCTAAATCAGTATTGCGAAATGATCCAACTAAATTGGTATTAACACATATGTAACCAATTAAACCCGAACAAAGTAATTTTTTTCACAAAAACCAAAATTTGAATGGTTCCTGAAACAAATTATTTTTCTTTTTTTAAATACTTCACGAGAAGCGCATTGCATATGAGGTGTAAACAATGAGTTCTAAATATTAGTGAAAGAAAAATTGAAATCAACTTTAGGAAATAAAAGCAACCTTGTTTCCTGATGGTGCATTTTTCTTGGGCCGGAAAGTCTTCTGATTTCTGGTCAATGAAAAAAAGAATCATGAAAGGTTAGAAATTAAAATTCCTATTTCCTTAACTCAATTGACGAAACTTTGCATCGCAATTGACAAAGCATGAAAGAAAACATAACGAATAATAATTCGAAAAGCAAAAATTAACTACGAACCGGTTTCCAAGACCAAAGAGGCTCATTATATCTCAATTAGAGAAGCAACGAGAGAAAAAAAAAAAAAAAGAACAAGCTCCCGCAACCGCGAGAGAAGAGAAGATAAAGCAGTGGAATAAAGAGGTAGAATAAATATAGCACTTTGTTGTTAATTCATTCTCTCGCTTTGTTCCTCTTTCTCTCTCTCTTTCTCGCCCCCTATTTTCCCTCTCTTTTCTTCATCTTATACGTGGACCGTGGAAAGGTGCCACAGAGCCAGCCTGGCTGTATAGCGAGACAAAAGAGGCGAAAGAACAATCAACGGTAGTTTGTTTCACTGAAATTGGACCCCACTCGCACGTAGGACCCACATATCGGCGTTGAGGCGGTCTAGAGAACTCTTCCAGTTTTAAATAATTAAATTTCTACGAACAGGTCGCTTTCAGAAATCTTATAATCCAACATTATTTATCTGATACAAATGTAGCGAGTCATGAATGCATATTTCATAAAAATCGCTACACGGATAGATACACTAATATGTTCGTGAAAATTCAACAATAGAAAACCGGCGCCAACTTCTCATGCCGTGCAGAATGACAGCATTGGCTGTTATCCACTAAATAACAGCTAATTTCATGTATGAGTAATTCCAAGCTAAGGTATATCTTTGACAAAAATAGGGAAAACCAATCATTTGTTGCGCTTTGCGCTATAAATAAGAACAAAGGCGAGGCTGTACCGTTGGGGACTTGGAGGCATATTGTCGATTTGTCGCGCCTCCAAATGCTGATATGCATTATAAAATCATATCAATCATAAATTAGGTGCATCATAAAATCATAATAATCATTGCTTAGGGTGGATTTTGTGTCAAGCTCTGAATTTTTTTTTTAATATAAATTTTTTGGTTCATTTCATTCAGTTATTTTCATCATGACTTAAAATTGAGATTCTGAATTAAGTCTAATTTGATTATGTTCGGTCCTAAATTATTTAAATTTTTAAGTAAACAAAAATATTATTTAAATATTATAATATTTCGAATATTTTTTATATTATTGAATATAAATTCACAGAACAAACAGATTACTTATATCCTAATCTATTTTTTTAGGAATAAAATGCATATTTTTTAATTGCATTTTGTAATTTAATTTGATTATATTAGCGATGCACAAGCTGTATGTAATTATTTAAAATAAATGTAGTAATTTATCGAAAATAATTAGTTAACGAACACATAAATATAATCTTCAATTTGTGTTTAATACTATCTTAAAATATATACACAATAAATTTACAAAAAAAATATACCAAACATTTCGAGAAACACCTCCAATGGGTGGATCGATCGTCGGGCTACGCATGGACGTCTATTGCTTTGTTACTAGATTTTCCATATGAAATATATCATTTTTTTTTAGAAGATTGATAGAAGCTATCAGCTATAAAGAAAAATATATCATCTTTGTTATATAGAATTTCTTTTTCACTATTATTCTTGGTTAATAATTGTAGGGAGTTTTGATCACTCGATTACTGAACGATCATTCAGATCACAATTTCAAATTTATAAACAACGATCCAAATTAATATCTCCTACAAATCTACAATATATACAATTCGTAGATTCAATTAGGTCAATTATCCACTTTAAACTTGCGGGTTGGATCTAGACAATGGAGTTGCCACAATTTAAGTTAAGAATATTCTTGTATATCTTCAAAAATCTCAAAATTACATTTTAAAGTTTATAATATTATACTTGTATCAACAGGACATATTATAAGATAACAAAAAAAAACTCATAGAAAATGACGTATTTTCATAAAAAAAAATAGACTGATGAAAAGAATAATAATTAAAAAATAAATAAAATAAACTAACTTATTCTCAAACAAAAGTAAAACTCATTTTTAATGACATACTTATGAGTTTTCTTTTTACCGGTACATACCAGCTTTTTGTTTGTTATGTTGCTTAACAGGGAAAAAAGAGAAAAAAAATCATTAAAATAAATTGTATCATTTGTTGTTATCATATTATGACACCTTTGTTGTCATATTATGACTCTTGTTATTGTTACAAGGGTTATCCTTCTCTCCTTAGTATTTATATGTATTTGTGTATCTAAAATTAGTTTTAGAGAATATAATCATGTTTATTTAAATGAGATCATTAAAGGTGCGTTTGGATGAGGAAAAGAATAGTGCTAACCCGGGTTAGCGACTATTCCGAACTACTATTCTACGTTTGGATGTGTTTGGGTTAGCAAAAAGGGACTATTCTTTATTTGTTCTATGGATTAGCATGCTATTCTACTAACCTAACTAAAAGTTGGGTTAGCTCATTATTCTCACTAACCCAAGCCTTCATCCAAACACACTAATTAAATGACAAATAACATTCCTTATATGATATAAAAAAATGGAAAGAAGTAAAGATATGACCAATTAATTATCAATTAATCCAAAAATTTCTTAAATAATATTTAAAAATGAAAAGAAATCAGACCAAAAGAAGGCACACTACATAAACTTAGACTTGTGGCGAGTACGTGTCTAAATAATTTAGACTTCTACATGCATAAATTAAAAAAATAACAAACTATGTGATCGAAGGACTGATATTCAATATAAAATTTTGTCTTTTAATCACAATTGTTGGTGGATTAGGACATCTATGTGCTTAATATAAGAGAAGGGATTTACCTTTTTAAATTTCAAAAACTCACAAATTTACTAAATTTGTTATATTTTCTATTAAAACTCAATTTTAAATTTATAAACTTTTCATTTTGCTCTTCATGAAAAAAAAATATGCAGCCGCGTGTAAGATATATTTTGTCTTCTAATTAGTCTGTTTGTGAGGAGTACTGTTCATTTCCATATATGTGACGCATACACAAGTGTATGCTTAAATGTTATTGTGTATGTGTCAGAAGTAGAAAAAATAACCATTTATCCTCACTAACTGGACAATTAGGTTTTTCACATGCTACATATGTTTTTAATAGAGGATGAAATTAGTATTTTATAAATTTAAAATGACTTTCAATAAAAAAAAGTAATAATTAGCTAAATCTGTGAGTTTTTAAAATTTGGAAGGGTGAATATGATACTTTAAATTTTAGAGGAGAAAATACACAATTTCAAACTTTTGGGAAATATACACAAAATTCCAAGGTTTAAAATACGGCGCATGCTGAAATTTTTATTAATACCCTAAAAAAATAGCAAATTTGACCTCCACTTGAAAATAATTTCAAAAACGCCCTAACCATTCCATGTTTGAGTGGTCAACTCCCAGTACCAAACCGCCCCTCAATGGGGCGGTCAGCTGAAGACCAAACTGCCCCCAGTGGACGGTTTGGTATATAATAATTTTTTTAATAATGTTGTATTACTATATTTATGTTAAAAAATTTGTTATAATTTTTTAATTTAAGGCTATAATTTTTATAATAATTCACAATTATAATTTTACAATTGACGATTATAGTTTTATTTGTTGTAATGTTTTATAATTTGTGATAATTTTATTGTAGTTTTATTTGTTATAATTTAATTTAATGTAATAAATTGGTTTTGTTCGACTAGATAAACAACAAAATTAAATAATCTAAATGGTAAGTCTACAACATAAAATCTAACAATTCAAACATGAAATATAACAATCCAAACATAAAATACTACAAATCCATCTAACTAAAAAAAACATAAAAACCTAACGACGACGGCGTCGACCAGAGAGATCCAACCTAGCAGGTGGACGGTGGTTCCTGGGCGGCAGCTGATACCCCAACTGAACCTCCTCCTCATCATCATCCACATGCATCGGTTCCTGGATCTCCGACGTTGCACCAACCGCCCATGGATCCTCATCCTCCTGAATTTAAATATTTTTGGATAATTTATATTAATTGGAAACAATTTCTAAATAATTTTGGACAATTTATAGTAATTCTAAACAATTTCTAACATTTTTGGACTAAAAATTAAATACAAAAAAGTTGAGAAACTCACATGCAAAATGGGAGGTGAAAATCTGAAGAAAGAGAGAAAGAGAGGGGAGAGAGTGAAAATTTGAAATGAATGGAGTAAAAAACGGGAGGGGTACCCTCCAATATATAGGCAATACCAATCCGCCCAATTGGGGGACAGTTTGGTCTTCAGCTGACCACCCACTGAGGAGCGGTTTGGTATTAGGAGCTGACCGCCCAAACATGAGACGGTTAGGTTATTTTTAAAATTATTTCAATGCGGATGGTAGATTTGTTATTTTTTTTTAGGGTATTAATAAAAATTTCGGCGGCGCATGTATTGGATAATGAATAAAAAGTAGATAATCATTAATGGGCTAGCGGATGAGAATAAGTAGTAGAATCCGATCCGTCGTCTTGAAAAAGAACCGGTCCCTGGCCGAAGATTATTTAACAGGAGGTCAGGACTCAGAAGGAACATAAAACATGCCTTCACGGGGAAGTCTCTGCCAATCTGCCGCAAATTGAGACAATTGTTTTTGACGAATTTGGCGAAATTAGAAGTTATTTATATTAGCAAATGATAGGTTTAAGTTGTTGGTAATGTGTAAAATGAAAACTGGATGGGTTATATTAATAGTAAATTTATTTGACTATCATAACAACTAGTTAAAAATAGTCATCATGCTAAAATATAAAAAAAAATAGATGTTTTATATAACGTTATATATTGTATCAAATTTGATGCAATACGAAATTGATTGATCATTCGTCAAATGAACAAACGATTTTTAGAATACACCAAGTTCACTACCCGATCTATCTTAAAGATAATTTATATAATTTTTATTTTTCAATTTTAAATATTGATTTATCAGCTGTCGCAGCTGCCAAAGCAGGTAGGCTCATGTGTTTAGAAAATACAAATCGGTCGGTGCTTGAGCTTAAAATTGTCCATAGAGTCATTCAGTATGATTTATATATCAAATTACAGGAATACAAATTTTATATTTTATTTTTAATTTTTGCTATTTTTATAAGGAAATGAATATTGCTATTTCGTGTGGATCAATTTCACGCAAATTTTAATGCTAATCGAACGACTCCAAACAGATAGCAGACCAATCCATAAGACGCCCCCTTATTCCATTTAGGCTCATCATAGGACGCTACTATACTTGCTCGGCTAGCACTACACAAATTCAGTGGAAGGATTTAGGTAGAGTATAGGGTACAGTTCAATTGAAATTTAATTAATTAATTACTATTCAAACCAAAATCTATGTGTAAAATTAAATCTAAGATAGAGTTTACCACTCGAAGCGCAGTGGAGATTTCAAGTACTAATCGTTATATTTTGAATCTGTCAACTGATCCTCATACTCAGTAAAAAAATTTATATTATCAACTTCTATAGCTTAAAAATCTGATTCCATCCTGAAAAAGAAAAGAAGCATCTTCTCTCTAAAACTAATACTTGATTCTTTTATTGTGATATTCAATTCTGGCTTGTAAATTTCCGTGCCTTTTTATAAAACAAGAACCTCTAATCGTCTTAAACTTGGGAGTGAATTAAAATATGAGGAAACCTATCCTACCAAAACCAAATTCATGACTACTTGTCAAACTTTTTTATGTCACTGAAAAACAAATATAGCTAAAAATAGAGAAAGATCTAATTATGAGACAAATTCAAGTACCTATTTTCAATTTTTCATGCTATTTTTTTTTATACTTGCCTATTTGTTTTTTGAGAATTTCTTGGGCCAATTGACAGTTGTGTGGGATCTCCTTGCTGGTCTCAGTAACGCAGATTCAGCAGAATCCTTTATTATGAAAGTATCTGGAAAACAAATTCCCCTTTTTTGGGCTTTCTTTTTTATGGGCTTTTAATAAAATTAATCTCTGAAAGATAACGACATGGCCATTAATTTTTCCTAAAATAAGTAAGAATAATACTAGGCTGAAGTGAAAGACTCCAACTAACATGCTACTTAAATGGTCTAGAAAGGAACTGGACTTGAGAGGATGCACCCCCTTAAAAATAATGAATTCAGATCCAGTGCAATCCCTGACTGAGTACAATGGGACTGTTCAGCAACATAACTAGAATTAAATCTTAATTCGCGCTAAGAAACCGATGTCCGGTTGTCTTAATCCGTAGGTGAAAGCTAAGGAAGCTAAAAGAAAAAGTAAAGGTGCCTTAAGGTCCGGACAGAAAATTAAGATTCAGACAAAATGAGGCTAAAGGAGATCTTAATATGTGCTAAGAAATCGTTGTTCAGCAGGATTAAGTGGCTAAGGAAGCTAAAAGAAACTTAATTCCTCTTTACTGAACAACACCAATGAGATCTGAGTAGGGGTGGCAACGAGCTGGCTCGTCACGAGTTGGGCCCAGCTCAAACTCGTCACGAGCTGGCTCGTCCGAGTCACGAGCGAGCTGAATTTAGAGGTCCGAGCTGAAATCTCAGCTTGAAATTGTCACGAGTTGGATCGAGATAGCTTGCGAGCTGTTGAGCTGGCTCGCTGGGTCTGGCTGGACCTTGTTTTAAGAAGAAAATAAAATTTTCAAACTTTTTGGACTGAGCTGGACTGAGCTAAAAAGTATAAAATGTACAAAAATTCATACAGATTCACAAATTGATATCTAACCGAGCTAACTCGCGAACTGGCGAGCGAACTAAGCTCCAGCTTGAACTCGTTAATTCTGGACCGAGCTAGTGGCGAGCGAGCTAGGCCCCAGCTCGGTCTAGTAACGAGTTAGCTGCGAGTCACGATTGAGCCACGAGCCACGGCCTTTTTTGCCTGCCCTAGATCTAAGTCGTCAGTTTTAATCTGGCATGATTATCAAAATGAACCTCCCCTATATCTAGATATAGATAGGTACTGTATTACTTTTGACTCGGTTGAAAGTATTGTACTCAGTCTGGTACTTATAAGGCTTAAGGGAATATACTTTTTGGTAGATACGAAGCTAATAGAATCAAAATTTTCAGAATAAAACATAATTGTATAATTATTTTAAATACAAGTATGTTTTTGTACAATAGATCAGGCAATAAATAGACCACTGGGACTTTATAACAGAAATTTGTTTCGGTCACTTGAGCACACTAGCGGTTCGTCTGAGGCCATTATGTATGGAAAATTATTTATGTTTGAGTATTTTAATTTACGGTTTTGACCTCTTCTGAAGCTCAAATTACATAATTGGAAATACAGAGGCAAATTCAAATTTCTACCACAATTTTAAATATTAGAACCAAATACAGCTGCAGATGTCAAGGACCGTAATTCAGAAGTCCGGTTTAATTTTAATTTTCAAACTCAGTTTCTTTGATTTTACTAAATTTTCTAGGTGGAATTTGCATCCATGAATTTTCTCGAAATTTTAATTTCAAATGCAGAATTTTTTCCTTTGTAGGCAGGTATTAGAATGTCTTGTTGACCAACACAATCCATGCTACGGTGCCAGCAAGCTTAGCATTTATATTGTAATGCTGTCGAATAAATTCTGGCCCCAAAATAAGGCTGATTCATTTCAACTTTCTACTACAGATATAATCACCAACCTAATTAACTGTACTGGTACAGAAAGGTGCCAGTAAGTACCAGATTAAACCAGCCAGTCATCAACCATTAAAGATTCAATGCGGGATCAGGGCATAATTGAGATTTAAACACAATATTCCAACAAAAGAAACAGAACATGTTCAAATACATCAGTAAGAAACTGATTCGGTATAATACCATTTGGATACAGAACTAGTTTGGCAATCTATATCTTACATTCTTCCACCAATGCTGCAGCAATTAATTTGTCAGTCTCAGGGCTTTAAAATGGTATCAATAAAATATTATATTAAACTCCACTTGTGTTGAGGAGAGATTCACTTACAATTGTTTTGGTGTCACATTCAACACTATTTCTTAAGTTTAATACAATATTGCAAAACTAAGCGGTTTATGATCTCATTCCATATTGTAAAAAATACATACACACAAAAAAATTATTATACAAGACCAACATGTCGAGAATCAGCAGCAAATTGTAGTTAATTATACATATTGATCATTTCACCTCTTGATTTTGTAATTTATATCAAATGAACTCCAAAATTTTATAATTTTTAATGAACAAATATTCCACTTGACATTACAAAAGATCAACAATTCAAACTTGTTTTTGAAATTTTAAATTTTAAATTATATAAACAGCAACAAAAATTTGTCATGAAACATCATAAAAAAGAACAATAATTTGTTTTCGTCTCATTTTTATTTACATTTTGTCCTTACAATAATCACCTGGTCACTGGACACCAATTCCATTCTCAAATCTCAAAGTTATGACTGCTAAAAAGAAAACACTGGTTTATTGTTATTATTTTTATTATTTGCTTGGAGCTTTCTAAGAAGATCATTATGCCACTATAAGCAGCGAACTCAATCCATTACAATGGCACACAATACAACAAACTTCTTTCACAAACTGGAACCTGGGCTGCAAGAGTCTCCAATTTTACAGTAATTATTCTTGAAAAATAAAAATTGAACTAATTAAAAATCCAACCTGCATTGGCCCATGAAAAATCACAGGTTGGCTGCAGATGGCGGTGGCTCTGAGGCCACAAAATCAAGAACAATCACACTCTCCAGTATAGGCCGGACCTTTTCTTTAATTGTCTCCAACTGCCCCCCCTCTAATTTCTCCAAATCATCTACTGCAGGAAAAGCAGCAAGCATGCCGAAAGAGTAACCCTTTGCTCTGGCAGGAGAGAAGTTCTCACCATAACTTACTAGTGTCGCGCCTGCTGCAGCATCCTTCGCTGATGCCAGTGCCGATTTCAACTGTGATGCATCTGAACCTGTTTAAGAGTACAGACATTAATTGTTTAAACCTAAGTTATGCCTTCTCCGCATGAATCACATAATGAGTCTAGTGTAAATTTATTCTAATTTCATTATTACTTTTTGTTATATTCCATGCAAAATCAGGATAAGAATCAAATAAGATGAATGAAACCGAAATAACGACAATCTAAAAATTGGGAAACTGTTGTGATTTTATCTTTAGTCCGTGCTACAACATCAGTGGTAAGGGAAGTCCATGAATCAAATATTATGATGCTTCAAAATTGTTAGCATTGATCTCTCATTACATAATCAGCTTATGAAAATCAAAGGGTATTAACATATTATAATAACAACTTAAAGCAAATAACCTTCTTTGAGTTTCGCAAGGGTAAGCCGGATTGCAGACCCTGGTGCAACGGGCCCAGGGACCAGTCCCTCAGCGACCCAATCGACGGCCATGATATCATCAGCAATTGGCAGAACGCACTCCTTTACAACATTCACATGTGCTGGGTCGTCCGCGTATTCCAAGAGCTTCTCCTTCGATTCATACCTATCAAGAGTAAATGATAAATAATATAATCTTAGCTCTCAAGTAACCAATCGTTGAAATGAAAAAATGGTTCAAAAAAATAGAGGGAGAGGGAGAGAGAGAGAGAGAGAGAGTACCGGCTGTGGAGGAGGTGAGTGAAGGCAAGCTCGGAGGCGGCGCTGGAGCGGAGGCGGAGGACGGGACCGACGGAGAGATGGGAGACAGCAGGGAGGGAAGAGAGCGCGCGGAGAGACGAGAGCATGTTGTCGACCTTGGAGGGGTCAGTGGAGGAGCGCAGCTTGAAGAGAACGAAGTGCTCGATGGTAGATGAGGTTGACATGGCGGCGGAGGCGGAGGCGGAGGTGGAGAAGCGGAGACAGGCGGGTCCGGTGCGTACGGATTGGGGTTTGACGAGGAAGAGCTGGGGCCTGAATCTGACTGAGTGGAGGGGCTTGACAGAGAGCATGTTTTGATTCGATAGGGAAATAAACCGGGGGCCGGGGAGGAAGCCGGGTGGGTTGACTGATGGTGACTGGCTACACGCCGGATAGGAAAAGTGGATTCACCTTCTTTGGAATCCGTATCCTCCCAGGTACCTGATTCAAGCAAATTACAAACAGACGGATCAGATTAATTCCAGTCGGATCAAAGTTAATTCGATACTAGAGGTCCATTTTGCAATTCGTGACAAGTTAAAAAGTTATGGGCCGTCCATTTGTAATTTGCTTGAATCAGGTACCTGGGTGATCCGGATTCCCTTTTTTGGGGGTTCGGTACTTTGAGCGCAGTGAATTTATGGTCAAACCTTAGTCATTATTGGTATAATTAGGGTGTTATCAATTCCATCATAAGGTTATTGGATCGAACCAATTCAAAATGTTGACATTGATCTGCTTTATTAACGATATATTTACATAAGAAGTGAATTCTCAAATTACATTTAATATAAAATCAGATGGTAAAAAATGTTTAATATATTTATTTATCGAATATTTTTTTAATGCTTGATTATACTAAATTAATTCAAATATTAAAATTTTGTATGAAAGTATATTATTTATGAGCTCAATTAGTTTTAACATTTTAAATTTATTATTTGAAATTAATCTAATTGATTTTAGAATTAAGCTCATCGAAAAACATGAAATGAACTTAGAATATTCTAGTTTTTTTTTTTTTTTTGAGCTGAATTCCGTAGAGGAGGGTTCAAATGCCTTCATTTTTTGAGCTGAATATTCTAGTTTTTTTTTTTAGCTGAATATTCTAGTTTTATGTGTAAGGAATCTGTTAAGAGGAGGGTTCAAATGCCTTCATTTTTTGTGCCTCCACCGTACCTTCATTTTTTAAAACTTTAATAACTCAAAATTTAAAACTTAAAAGTCAAAATAAAACCGTTGGATATGATCTACATCATTTTATCTATGTGCTCATAAAAAATTATCACATTTCGATTTTGTTTTTATGTGAATCACTAAGTTGAAAAATCAACGTCTAGAAATTATCCATATTAGTACGTTTTTTACAAGTCTTGATGACAGCTAAAACAAAATTGAAATGTTATAATTTTTTACACGTGTATAGATAAAATGATGTAGATTATATCCAACGATTTTATTTGACTTTTAAGTTTTAAATTTTGAGTTATTAAAGTTTTTAAAAATGGAGACATGAAAAATGGAGGTATTCATTTGAAAAGTATATTTAGTAATTATATTATGTAATGTTTGGCAGTTTGGCTTGTAGTCTTTACTTGTATTCTCAGGGCAATAGGGATCGAGAAAGTAGATTTTCTGAGGCCTTTAGCAATGTGGTTTTGTCTGAGGAACGGCTAAACTAAGTAATTATTAAAGAGTGAGGCTACGGTGATATGCATAGCACTGATTGAGCCGTGTTACGGCTTAATATTTGAGTTTTCAAAATTCTAACGGTCGATCCGAACCATTCAACATAATTATAAAATGAATATTACTTGCAAACCAAATTTTACATTTTTTTCGAATTTGTTTACTAGTTTTTTAGATAGGTAGAAAATCACTGTTTTTGGATGGTCCAGAATTTTCAGATCAAGTGATTTTCTACCTATCTAAAAAAATAATAAAAAAATTCAAAAAAATGTAAAATTTGATTTGCATGTACATATTCATTTTATAATCATGTTGACTGGTTTAGATTCGACCGTTAGAATTTTGAAAACTCAAATATTAACCGTAGCACAGACCAAACCGTGCTATGCATAGTACCGTAGCCTCACTCATTATTAAATGCTCGAGAAACTTCTGCAACTCTTAGAAGTTCCTTGTTATAAGCTTTGATTTTTTTTTTTTTTTTTTTTTTTTTTGCGATCTACTCCGGTTTGCATAGTGCGTTAGACGCGTCGAATGTTCTTCATGGCATGTTTTTGTTCATTTTCGTATCTCATGAAGTATTGGTTTATTTGCTTGTTGAAATCTCTGTCTTTTCTAAATTTTATATAGGTCATTAATTCAAATAAAATGTCTGTTCATTCATTTTACATTAATAAAATGAAATAAAATTTATCGCCACTTCGTTTTGTTTTTTGTTTTTTTTTTTGTTTCATTTTTCACTTATTTGTATATTGAAAGCGTTTCTTAACATATTTTATTCTTCTATTCTAGCTTTTTTTCTTTGATACAATTTACAGGGCAGCTCATGTAGTCTTCTGTGTGTGCATCATACTACTGTGTATGTTTTTGGAGCAAGTGAATGCACTGAAATTATCTCCTCCCTTGTTTTTCTGTCCTCTTCCCTCTCTTTCTCTCCCTCTCCTCCATCTCAATACAAAGTTATGGGAGCAAAACTAGAGTGTGATGTGCTCACCAAGAGGTATTGGTGAGCATACTTCTAAAAGGCTATCAGATTGATTTCGAACTACGAATTCAAACCGTTGAAATTCATGTACTTAGTGAGTGATGCATGTACATGCAAAGATTTTAAAGTTTCAAATTCATTTAGTTCATGGTCAAGCGGTCAAAACAATGAACATTTTATAAGTTATTTTTAAATTGTTTTATGTATTCATTTTTCATCATTGTTTTGATCGCTCGACTATGTACTAAATGAATTCGAAACTTTAAAAATTTTGCATGTACATGCATCACTCACGAATTACATGAATTTCAACAGTTTGGATCGTAGTTCAAAGTCAATCCGATAGCCTTTTGGAGGTGTGCATATCACACCCTAGTTTTGCTCAAGTTATGGAGCACAACTTAAAGTCCTTGTTTATTGACTAAAACATAATTATGTAATCAATTCTTAAATTAATTACATTTAAAGAAAATGATCAAAACAGACTTTTGATCTCCACGGCAATGCGTGGGCACATAACTAGTATATATATGTAAAAAAAAGGAAGACTTTTGATCTTGTGTGAAACAAACTAAAAAATTATATATAAGGTTTTACATAAACATATAGTTCACAAAGAAAAACAAGATTAAACATTAACACGCAATTTAGATAATCTTAAATATAATAGTTTTATTGAAATCCTGAACATTTTATTAAGAAAGAATATAGGTACAGATCATAATATAAATTGCAAGGTGTCGAAAATTTTAACCTAGTCACATTATAAAAAAATTAAAAATTTACAATTTAGAAATAAGTTTCAAATATTAATATAAAAAATAATCTACAACATATAAAATCTATAGGAAACAACGGGTACCCGAAATAATTGCTCTTTGATATTAGACTTTATATAAAGGGGGAATTTCATGTATATCCCTCAAAAGTTTCAATATTACGTATTTATCCCTCTAAAATCAATAATTACATATTTATCCTTACAAATTATAGAAACTCACATATTTGTCCAATCTATTATATTTAACATTAATTTTCTATGTATTCCCATTTTACCCTTCTTTTATTTTCCCTTCTAAGGCCACTGTGTTAGAGAACAGTATTAAATCGTACCAGTACCAATATTGAACAGTACTGTACCAGTACCAACACTGAACCGTACCAGTACCAAAACTGAACCGTACCAGTACCAACACTGAACCGTACCAGTACCAACACTAAACCGTACCAGTACCAAAACTGAAATCGAGAGATGAGGAAAGGCGGGGACAAAATTCGAGAGAAGAGCCGGGAGATTATGTGAGCGTGTTTGGAGAGAAGAGGCGGGATGTTTTGGCGCTCTCAAGACTCAACAGATTAAAGGGAGAGTGGAAGAAAGGGTATAGTGGTCATTACAATATTAATTAATATTGTAAAATAAATTTTAATGTTTAAAAAAATATTATTTAATTATTTTTGGAGATATTTAATATATAATAGAGTTAGATTGGACAAATATGTTTCTATAATTTGTAAGGATAAATACGTAATTATTGATTTTAGAGGGATAAATAAGTAATATTGAAACTTTTGAGGGATATACATGAAATTCCCCCTATAAAGATATAAAATCTATTCGCGATTGATGGAAATCATCTTTTTTCCTTTCTATCACCTCAGGTTAATAATAAAGCTATTCATAGATTCTAGACACTAGAAGACAGGTCAATCTCTTTATATATTTTCATCACCGCTATATAACCATTGATTTTTCATATTTATCTAATGCTGAGTGAGGCTACGGTACTATGTATAGCACAGGTATGTACTACGGATTGATATATCTGTTTTTTTTAAATGCAAATAATCGATTTGAAACGTTTAACATGATATTGTAATTTAATCAACAAATGTATTTCATATCGAAATTATGTTGAACGATTTAAATTAGTTATTTAAACTTTAAAATGAAAATATTAATTCGTAGTACAGACCAACATGCAACCAAAATTCTTATTAATACCATTCCAAAAAAAATCACAAATATTGGGGAATTCGAAAAATACCAGGACAAATAGCGGTCCCTATTTTACTATATATTCGTTTTCAGAGGCAGAATTTCATTTCTCACCTTCATCCATTCTCTCTCCTCCGACAGCCCTCCCTTCTCTTTTGATCTGTAAGTTTTTTTCTTTTCAATTTTATTTATTTTCAGTAGATTAATATTTAATTTAGTTAATTTTTAATTTTAGGTTTGTGTGTAATTGGTTCAAAATAAGTCTTATGGTATCCATTTACATCGCTGGTGAGGTTTTACAAGGTCTAATGGGGTTTATTATAGTCTCAGATCTATTACTGTGATCCCGGTAATGTCTGGTACTGATTCTGAGACGCTAAATAATATTTTCAGGTCATCTCGTAAGTTAACGGTGGCCGCAATAATTGAGGACACATTTTACAAATGTGTCTCATGGTTTGCACAAATGAGAGCCAAAGTGGAAAATGAAGTAAGACAAGGTCAACTATTCTCGTGTTGTGTTCGTAAGATATTTTTAGTTGTAATTTTTTCTTCGTTTATTTTTTAATAACTTTATTTAAATAAATTCATTTCTTCATTTATTTTTAATTGTTCGTAGTTTATTAACAAACGATTCAAGAGGTCAAATACTTTGAAGACGCTTGGGGGGTTTGGCAACTTTAACGAGTTCGAGGTAACCTTAATTCACAGAAGAGAAAGTTCACGCTTACATGCTTGACGGTTCTCGCCGGTTTACCAAGGTCAATTTCAAATACAAGGTCGTCATCAAGAAGGATAACACGGTGGAATGCATAGGCCAGAAGTCTCATTTAGATAGAATACCGTGTTCTCATGTTCTGTCTGTGTGCCGTCTCTGAGGCATCGACTCTGGCAGTTTTGTAAGTCACTACTACCACATCCAGACACTAATCAACACATGGAGAGGTGAATGACATGTGTATGAAAATCAGTTAGAATGGCTTGAACACGATGGCCATGTCCTTGTTTCAGAACATAAGCTAGTTACTTTGGTTAGAAGACGGCACAATAGGATTCTGATGTGGTTGAACTTACTAAATAGGAGGAGAAGAGGACACCAAGTCAATCGAGATATACTGAAAAGACGCAACAGAGCTGCTCGAGATGCCCGAGGTTGATACAATGTTTATTTTATTATTCAATTTCAACTTTAAAAAAATTATTGAAACAATTTGATTTAATAGTTATTTTTGTTTGTAAATTTGCAGGTTGAAAAATAATCAAAGATATATTTATCTAGGAGTTAAATTTATGTTTTTATTAGATGTTTTTATTGTATTGGCAAGAACATTATCTATTGTAGATTTATCAGCCGTGTTTTTATTATATTCATGAGAACATATGCATTTTCTATTTTTCTATTAATGGCTTATTTTATATTTATTGTTATTATTATCTGATGAAACAAAAATACATCTTATTTGTCTATATTTTATGAAAATGAAATAAACAAATAAATTCACATCTATTATTTTTGTAAAATATACTACAACAAAATAAACATATAAACTAAAACAAAATTAAATATATTTTGTTTTCTTAAAAAATAAAAATAAAGATGACAATTGACGGCTTCATTCTTGGAGCCGCAAGGACAAATGGCGGCCCCAAAAATAGTCCCCTAACCTCACTCTTTGATGATCGTTAATTTATATACGACTGATGAGAAGAACACGAGAAAACCTAAAAAGATATCTCCGTCGGACCCACATAAAAGAAACAGCCGAATGAAAACTATATAATAAAGTATAAAATGAATTTCATCTAGACCCACATTTAAGTATTCAATGAAACCCAATTTAAAAGCGTGTTGCATAGTAGCGTATGTTTGTTCATTATCCAATCTTAACCACATAACCCCCTTACGAAATCGCTTCAATGATTACTTAAAAACATATTGGAATGTCGCATAGACTTGGAAGTCTTGGACTAACGACGACCACAAAAACAAATATTAACAGAATAGTTTTCGATTTATGCAGCGCATGAATCATATGTTGCTCTGTTTTGATTCTATGGTAAGTGCGCTACATGAAGTTAATACTACTTTGTTAATATCATTACCGCAAAAATACTGTGTTAAGAATTTGTGTTAAATAATGGAAATATATCGTGCGAGAAAACATATCCTAACCCGAAAGGAGAAAGCCCCTCTCTCTCTCTCGCTTTCTCTCTAATTCAGGCGAGGCCTTTTGTACTTTTCTATCGGCTTTGCCTGAGGATCTTACCTGTATCCCTTTTGCCCCCTTCTCTTTCTCTCTCTACCTCTCTTCGATCCGATCGCCTTCCGAGAAATGCTGGAGATTTTCAAGGTACGCCTAGAGAAGCAAAAAAGAACTAAGAAAAATTGTGTAAAAGTTCTTAAACTGGGCTTTCTATTTTAATCTTTTTGGGTAATTGAGAATTTTGGTCAGTTTAGTGTGAAAGCTGCATTTAGTATAGTTAATTTTTCCGTTCTTTTTTTCAATGAATCATGGCCAAAACTTTGATCTTTGTCCAGGCAATTCACAATTAATTTTTGTCTGCGCAGATTTACTTTGGTTTAGTTTGCTCCTTTTCTCGAGTTTCTATTTATTCCCCATCAAAAGGTCAGATTTGACACTTGGATTCCACGAAAAATAATATAATAACAAAAAAAGAAATAACAATAATAAAAGTTCTACTGTAGAAACTTGATTACTGTTAATTTGACTTGTATCCAGCTCTGCAAAATTGTCAAATTCTTTTGTCGGTTTCTACTCTCCATCCTAAATTTTTTGCTTTTCCTTTCTCTTCATTTAAAAAAACAAACCTGAAATTTCTAAAGCTGAAGATCCCAATTGTTCATTCTTTTCTCAGGTCTGAAACAGCGGTTCGAGCTTAAAGACACCAATTTTCTGGAAATAAATGGATGGAGATACCTACTCAGGCCTGGGAAGTGGGGCCCAGATGGACGGCAAAGTCGCACAAGCCTTTCAAAAGAGCTTTGTTCAGGTGCAGAGCATATTGGATCGGAACCGTCTTTTAATCAATGAGATCAATAAAAATCATGAATCGAAGTTGCCCGATAATCTGAACCGCAATGTGGGGTTGATTCGGGAGCTGAATAGCAATATCAGACATGTTGTTGAGTTGTATGCTGATCTGTCAGCAGCATTCGCGAGGTCAGTTCAGGCATCTTCTTCTTCCCCTTCGGCCGAGGCCGACTCGATCGGTAGTAGGAAGCGAGTCAGAGATTAGGTGCTGGAATATAGGTGAGAGAGGAAGAAAGAGGTAGATATGCGGTGTTTTCTATTATGTTATGGCAAAAATGTGTTTATCTGTCTTTAGTATTTGTAGTTTTGAATTGACATATGAGGTTTTAACATTGGAGACGAAAAAAGAAACATAAACAGTGGAAGAAGAAGTTAATACAAAACTAGACTCAATTAAGCCTTGTAAAAGAAGCTTCTCTTTAAACAAGTTATAAAATGCGAAAATCCTAAAATGAAGCACCAACAAATGGAAATTCAAGACCAAAATAGAATAGATTTTGTACATATTACAGACCAAAATACCACACCCAATATGGTAAATACTGGCTAAGATATAACCTTTTAGGTATATGTTTGATCTTTTAGTTGGAATAAGCTGACTTTAAATAGATGCTTACAGATATCTAATTTTGCGTGTTCCAGTTCTCACTTATGCATAACACGAGGTAAACTCCCATGAATTTTGCATTTAGTTCATACGAATTTTAAAGAACAAAAGATTTGAGAGTTTCCAAAAGCTTAAGGCGAGTTCAAAATTTTCGGTGTGTTCGGTCTTTTGGAAGCTTTATGTGAATATTTCCTTAATTTATGGAATCTAAGGGTGGAAACTATGCTGATGGAGAGTAGATCAGTACTGCTGGAGCCTGGATGGGTTCTTTGCCGTCGGATTTACAGGAGGGTTTTGATGGGAGATAACGCCAATCTCAAAACAAACTGGAAAACACCATCCTCGCTGCTCTGTGTAGCAATGAATTCTAATCTAGCATTAAAATGTTGCTTGAAATTTTATCCACAGGGCTATTGTTGAATAGATAATTACATACACAAATAATTTTCTAAATCATATATGAGCGGATGTAATATGCATAGAAATTGAATAACCGTAGTGTGCTAACTTGTCTTATCAATTACTTAACTTGATAATAAGGTAATCCCACTAAAAACATGAAATGAAGTCGTTGTAGCAAAGCAAGCGTTTTCTTAGAAAGTGACTTAGTATTTGTTGCTTCAGTTTTCATATTTCTTTGCTTTTCTAGCTGTTTACTTGGTTTAGGATTTAATTATCTAGCTCCTCGAAAACTTGTTTAACAGGAATTAGCATTCATGAACTTATAATACTTCTTTACTAATTAAATTAAACATTAAGCAAGCATACTAGAGGTGTAAACGGATCGGATATTATCCGATTTCGTCCAAATCCGAATCTGAAAATTACTTAAATTATGCGATCCGTATATGTATCCGAGACTATCCGTATTCGTATATGTATCCAAAAAGTTATAATACGAGAAGGATACCGTTTGATCACCAACTATCCGTATCCGATCCGGTTTACACTTAGGGGTGAAAACGGAGCAGTAGTGGTAAATTAAACCATATCAATATCCGTTTTTTATTTTTCGAATATGGATACGGATCTGACGGATACAAATACAAAATCGGATCGGATATTTATTAAAAAATATATAAATATTATTTAAAAAATTACTAAAGTTCATATTATTTTATTTAATTATAATGATAAATAAGATATTTTTTTTTCAAAATATTTATTAAACAATATGTATATATCTACTGTTCGGATACAAATAATTAAAACTTAAAATCATATATGTATCCGTATCCACACGAATTTTCAAATACAGATATTTGTATCTAATTTTTCCAATATGTATCAAATACAGATCGAATATTATTCGCTCTGTTTTCACCCCCTATTTAAACCCCTAAGTCACAACAAAGGTACTATTTTGTTATTAAACTGATTTATAAAACTGCATATACATATCAATGATTTATTTATTTGTATTTTTTTGTTATGCCAATGATCTATTACTATTACTTGTAATTTTTGGTTATACCAATGGTTTATTACTTATATTTTTTAGTAGCATAATATTGATATTTGATCTTGTTGAGAAAGTAGAAACATACGATGCAGCTGGTTCAGAAGAAGTTGAAGTTGCATGATTATTGGTGCAGCTAGTTCAATGCTCTTTTAGGTTTCTTTTATCCTATATGCTTAGAATGAATATTACTAAGTTTGGGTTGGTATATTCTGATGAACAATATAATCTATGACATAATTAGTAACTATTGTTTGTAATAAACATGATATATGTCTTGTAACCAACAAACCTCTTATGAAAAATTTTAGGTCTAACTTATAAATAAAATAATATATTTAGATGTTATTTCTTTCTCAGAATGTACATCAGTAATTTATATTTTTAATTATCCGAATTCATATTCATATATGTTCGATATCCGATTTGTGAGGCTTTGTAAATAACCTGAATTTGTAGAAATCGTCTTTACACACCACAACCAAACGAATAGGTTCGCTGTATTGAACCTAACACTCAAAATTGTTCATGAGATGAAACTTATTGATTGCCACCCTCAGAGACGCTTTCGATTTATACACTCTACCTACTACCAATGGGTTATCAAATGCTCTATGTGCCGAAAAAACCATGACTATGACTGTGACTGTCTGGTCGATCGAACATCATCGTCAGAATCCACTGACTCATCCGAGAGCAACTCATCCCCGCTCTCCAAACTGTCATCATCAATTGCATCCACAGGTATATGTGAATAATTAGGTACCAGTATCGGTTTACAGACCCGAACGGAAATGGGTCGAGTTTGGGATTCAGGGATCCGATTAGAACTGGGTATATGGACCTGGCTGTTCAAATCCAATTGGAAATTAAAACCATAATGGTTGGATTCCAACCCTACATATAACTCCAAAACCGGCAACCTTTGTTGGAAGGACGCCACAATACCAAAATCATTTTCCACGACTTAGCCCGTTAACAGGACCAATTGGTAGTCCCGTTAGCCATTTTGCCGCATATTGAACAAGATATGAATTTCAAGATTGGCTTGACTCATTGTATTAAAATTCGGTTTATGCGGCCAAATATTCGTATTCGATTGTAATCCGCATAGAAAATTTGTATTCGGTCAAACATTCGGTTCCGCATATTCGGCCACATAATTGGCCGTATATTTTTTTCCGTATATAATCTATTCGTCCGAATAAGGATATCATTTAGAATTATTCGGATCCGTATAAGTTGAATTCACATCCCCTCAGGGCAGAACCAATCAGATTGCTCATTGCCTCTCATCGCTCTCTTTTTTCTGAAATTAACTGGAGAGCTCTTGACAATTTTCACACAATACAACTGAATCGTCTTCTCCATTCGAATTACCACTAGAGAGGATTCGACCTTCCTTCTCTCTGTTCATTCTCAGAACTAGCTGTATTTATCATCTCTGTCTGTATTTGGATTATTAATACTTATCTTTCTCATTTTCTTCTTTCACTGTCTCATTCTATTTAGTAGATTCAGATTATTTAAATGAGATAGACTATGGTGAGTTGTGAAGTAAAATGTCGTTTTACTTCACGTCATATTTTCATTTTGAAAATTCAAACAACCGATCCGAACCGCTCAACATGTTCTCTATATTGAAATGTGCTTGGAGACTAAATTTTACATTTTTTGGATTTTTTTTTACTATTTATTAAGCCACTTTGAAATCGCTGATCCACTGTAGACCACCGGATCAGCGATTTTCAAAGTGGCTTAATAAATAGTAAAAAAATTCCAAAAAATGTAAAATTTAGTCTCCAAGCACATTTCAATATAGAGAACATGTTGAGCGGTTCGGATCAATTGTTTGGATTTTCAAAATGAAAATATGAGCGTGAAGTAAAAATGACCTCTTACTTCACAACTCACCATAGCCCAGCTCTATTTAAATTATAGATATTAAGTTCAGTTTTATTAATAATGATGAATTGATGAATATAGTGTTGAATTATATTAGATACTTCCTTTGCATACAAATTAATATGAATTCTTATTTTAAAATCCGCATATATAAATCTGAATAAAAATCTGTATATACGGCCGCATACTGTATATCAGTATGCGGTGGCCTTTCGCATACCGCATGAGAACTGAATATTAAAATACTGACTTGACTAATGGTATACCCAACTTGTTTATAAATCTCATTCTGAAAATAGTAAAAAATATAGTTCACAGTTACTGGGAATGAGTATTTTGAACAGATACTGTAAAAAACATTGTTAGAGTCATACTGAATTTTTCCCTCCAACAAACAATTTCAACATATCATTATTTGTTTTGGTTGGTCTTCATAACAAACTACAATCAAAATAATAACCCTATAAATATTTATAACACAAATTGAAAATATTAAATAATTGAAAATTAAAGAAATTAAAAAAACTTACTTGAGATTCTCTGTTTTTCTCTTAAGCTGTAGAATGAATTATGAGAAAAAAAGAGAGAAAATCCAATATTTTTAGGCGGAAGGGCTGAAATCCTATTTCCGTTGGATTATCCTAGATTATTTAGCGGAAAGATACTCCGTTCTTATCACATCTTCTAAAAAAATTAGAGAGAAAAAGGGAAGTTATCGGAGCCATGGGAAGCGAGTCGTCGAGACACCGGGGAGGCGGCGGCGAAGGTTCCGGCGAGGCAGGCTTGAGCTCGCTGCCGCAGAGACGATTTCCGGCGGCCGCTCAGCCGGAGATGATGAGAGCGGCGGAGAAGGACGAGAGCTACGCCGCTCACGTGCAGGAGGCGTGCCGCGACGCATTTCGCCATCTCTTTGGTCAAGCTCTAATTTATTCGTTTCTTTTATAGGAGTTAGACATCTGCATACCTGTCCTACAGTTCTTAAAATTCACTGATAAGTGCAGATGCAAAAGGATTTTCCATGAGAAAATGCCAATTCATTTTGTTAGTGTTATAGTCAAAACATGGAATTAGAATGAGCTTGAAGCTTATGACTCAGCTTGTGAGCTTACAGTTTAGAGTTTCCTTTTAGATATTGCATCATGATCTTTCAAATCTTATAAATGCCCTTTTGGTAGAGTTTTGTCGAACTTGTGAAGTGTGGAGTTTTGTACAACCTACGCGAATACCATTCTTATGTCATTTTTATTTTTTATCTTTTGACTTTTTGAGCAATTATGCTAACAGTACTATATTGTTTGTCTTTTTCGGTTCCAGGTACCAGGATTACAGTTACATACCAAAATGAGGTTAGTTTTCTCTCTCTCTATCTCTCTCTTTATTTCCTCTTTAATGGTTTCATTTATGTAGAAAAGAATTGTAAATGGTTAGATATGAACATGTTGTCTTAAGGTTAGTTCATGAGTATTAGTACTCGATTGATAGTTAAGGTTATTAATTGAAGTAATGTTTTTTGGTGATAATCTGTACAGATAAAGCTGTTTGGTCAGACCTTTTACTATCTACTGACAACCGGTTCAGGTCAGCAAACATTAGGAGAGGAATATTGCGACATAATCCAGGTTTCTTTTTCTCTTTCTTGTTGTAATAATACTACCACTGAGTTTTCTGTTTCATATTTCCCGCGTACCAGTCTTTCACATTGCAATATTCTGTTTCTTTTGACAGATATATAAATGGAATTTTACTGTGATTTTATATATTAGGTAGCAAGTACAAACGGCCTACCCCCTACTCCTGCCAGGCATATACTTTTCATCATGTACCAGACTGCCATCCCATACCTGGCCGAAAGAATTAGGTATTCTATTTATGAAGCTAATGTTATTATTTTTTGCACATCCAACAATAATGACCAATATGTCTTTAACACAAGACAATGAACAGCTCTAGAATGGTTGCTCGAGGTATTGCACTGAATGATGGTCAGTACGAGGAACTAGAATTTTCTGGCAACAGTATGACACAGGGAAGCCACACTGGATCTGCCTTAGCTGATCAATTTCCTTTGCCAGAGTCAAATCGATCAACAGCTTTGTCAAGGCTGCAAGGGAGAGTTCATGCCTTGTGGCTGTCGCTTCTTAGAAAATGTCCCTTGGTAACCTTGAAGTTTCCAATTATTCTTGCTTTATTCTTTTATTAGTAGTTGACAATAGGAACTACTGGATTTAAAACATATACATCAGGGATTTACCGAGAATTTTGAAGTGCTTTTAAATTGCTTTGTTATACAGTTTTGCAATCACAGTTGAAATAACCCATTTTTGGTATGTGGAGTTTGAAATATATTATAGTAAGACCTTAATTTTTTGTTTGTTTCTTGATCTGTATAAACCATCTTGACGGAATTCATCTTTGGTTAGTTGCAATCACAGTTTGAAATAACCCATCTTGACTATCGTTGAAAATCTGTATATATACTTCTTGTCAGGATTTATATGATGTAAAATAAGCAAGCTAAGTAATTTTTTTAGAAAGAGCTCGTTTATACGATTGAGCTTTATTGACGATTATATCTGTGCTCAAAATGATATATTTAACAATTAGGAATAAGGTCAGGGATTGCATAAAACTTGAAGGATGAGTCATGTATTTATTTACTTTTTTTTTTTTTTTTGATGAAAGGCCGTTGGCAATGTATTTATTAACTTTATACTAATCCAAGTTGACACAATTCTTCTGCAGTTGATGCCATTTGCAAGGGAGGTTTTACAGCTTGCAATTCGCACCAACCTCATGTTTTTTTATTTTGAAGGTGATTGATAATTCCCTTATTCCCAAAGTTACATTTATGTGAGTATTACTCTCAGGTCTCAGCTGAATGAAATTGTAAATTTCATATGTTTCAGGTTTATACTACCATTTATCAAAACGGGCATCTGGCATTCGTTATGTGTTCATTGGGAAGCCGCTGAACCAAAGGCCTAGGTAAGGTAGTAATTTTTCCATTATTGCATTTGGACAATCGTAATTTATATTTAAATGCAAATTAGAATCAATATCCCCTCAACCCCCATTATATGTTTTGTAGGTACCAATTATTGGGTATTTTTCTGTTAATTCAGTTGTGTATTCTTGGAGCTGAAGGACTTCGTAGAACCAATCTATCATCCATTGCTAGTTTGATTAATCAATCTTCACATACAAACCAGCCTACATCAAGAGGTCTAAATCTAACCTAACACCCCCCGCCTCTTTCTACTCTGCTTGTAATTTGACTCACTGTTATTTTTGACAAGCATTTAAGTATTGCATATTAGTGCTGTACCTGACAGGTCTGGCTGTGCAATTACTAATCCAAGTTAATTAAACTTGTGTTAATTTTTTATTCTTTTATTACTGCTTAATTAACATTTGTATAGGTTGGTGTTTATTAATGAAAAACCCCAGATCCCTATTGATGACAGTCTTGACCCATTTAGAACTGAAAAAATCACTATTCAGAGTCTGTTGTGGAGACCTGACCAGATGCATATAATACTGATAACTAAATATTTCTGGCTTATTGGAGGATTTTGATTTGAATGGTAGTTCGCCTTGTCAAATCATACTCGATTAATACAAGGCTGTTTAACTGTCTGAGTCCCTTTGCTTAATTGAAATCAGTACGGGGTGTGCCGGTTCTAAATGAAGATGGAAATCTTGCAAGTGATTACAACTTTGATAAAGGCTCTGTCACGGAGGTATTTTCTTGCCACTAATTCTCTATGTTCAGATTTTATATTTAATGTTGCAAAATTATGCACAAAATAACAGTTTATTTATTTTTAAATTTCCAGGGTCAAGGTAATAGCGTCGTCAGTAAATGCACACTATGCCTCAGTGCTCGGCAACATCCTACTGCCACTCCCTGTGGACATGTCTTTTGTTGGTACACATCTGTTCTTTCACTTATTTATTAAATAGATTTTTTTTAACTAGCCAAAAAAACACAATGGCCACCTGTAAACTAATGTAAACATGAAATTAAAAAGACACAATATTATGGTGCCTTCTGTTTGCAACAGCAGCTACTCAGCTAGTTCATATTTATAGCAGTACTTCACTACCACTGAGATGGTAATGATACTGATTTGGGGTCCTTTAGAGGGAATACTTTGGCGATATCTTTGTAACCGAAACATTAATTGAGATCACTCTTAGTGTCAATTATGACTAACTTGTGCAATCAAACAACAAGGAGCAACATAGCAACATTAAATGTTGGGATAAGCTGGCATGAAACCGCAAATGTCTAAAATTCCAACCAAATTTGGAAATTGCTGGAGTTATGTCTGTTTTGTATGTTGATTTGGTACTATTTTACAGGAATTGCATAATGGAGTGGTGCAATGAGAAGCCAGAGTGCCCTCTTTGCCGTACATCTATCACACATTCAGGCTTAAGTTGTATATACCATTCTGATTTCTAATAGCTGAAGCATTTTTGTTTTGTTTTTCTTATGACCTTCTTATTTTGGCTTGAAGACGATCAACGTTTTTCATGCCATCTCACGCTACACATGGAGAAATAAGCTTACCTCACGAATAAAACACCTTAACAAACAGTTGTTTTTTCACAAAGTACTCTAAGATTTCGTATCCATTACTGTACTAGTTTGTGGGAAAGGTGTGAAAGTGTAATTCTTGTACGAATATTTTTTTTTTTTGTCATAACAGAATTGAGCAAATATTACTTTATTTTATGTGTTGACCTTTCTATGTGATTTTTGCCTGTTCTAATAGATGAAAGATGGACATTAATTCCTTGTAGGCAAGACAGTTTGATCTTCATAGGGGCAAAACTACTCATAGGGGTAAAACTTTAAATGGAAACAATATGAATACCAAAAGTAAAATAATACTTTAAATTATACTACTCATAGGTAGAAAAAGTTTAGAACAATATAAATATCAAATATAAAATAATACTTGAAATTATTGGACTTCCGTTTCATCACTTTCATGTCACTAAACAGTATAGAAGAATCTGTATGCTGGAACCTCTTTGAAAGATTGCACAAATTGGAATATTTACAAGGGTTTTAGTTTATCGTTGCTGTTCTGCTATCTTGAGCTGTTCTTCAAACCAAGCTTTCCAGTCTGAAATTTGTTCTTCGCCATTGGCCACCTAAATGAAATTCATTTATTTCAAAATAGACTACTTATGATTTAAGTTCCTTTTTTTGTTTTTTTTTTTTCAATTATTTTTTGAAGTAAAAAGGGAAAGCAAGTTTTTTGAATGACCTCAAAAATAAGTCCTTTATGCGGCACAGTGCCTAGTGCCTCCACACAGATCATGGCTGCATCCTCTTTGCTTATCCTTCCTTTTTCTGCCACCCCCTAATAACACACAATAATTGCATCTATATTTTTTATTAAGTTTTTTATATGACACTGCATGCTTATATAGCATTCTCTTACAAACTATGTGAGCATGTAATAATTTATTATTATTTAACTGGGCGAGGTAACTGTTGTATTAAAAATTAACTTTAATACGAAATCTCCCAGTTTGAATTGCCTAACATTTTGCTATAAATGATTTGCAATTGTCATGCTCTTGCAAAGTTTATATCGAGTTCACTTTACATTGTTACTTTTCTAAACAACAATGAAATTGAAAATAAAAAAAGATCCAGTACCTCTTCAAAGCTAAAACCTTGTTGACCACCAGGCGTACTCTGCAAAGAACCTGTGCGTATGATTGTATACGGAATTCCAGATGAGATAACAAGTTCCTCATCTCTCTCTGCAATTTTTTTCAAGTTCCCATTTATTATAGCTTGAAGCCCAGTGCTACCTCTATACACCGCCAGCTGCACCCTTGATAACATAAATAAACACTCATGCAACTATGCAATATTGACCTTTAAGCTTAAAAAAGAATGCAAGTAATATCTAAATATTTGCTGCCTTTCTTTAAAAGGGAAAAAACACGAGAAAAGAAAAACCTGCGATAGCATAACAATGTGCTCTATACCCCTAAAATCCTTTACTTTAGAGAGGAAGCCATCCTATTAATAATAAACTTTATCAGTAATTAAAAAAAATTGAAAGCAAGTAACATGTATAAACCTATATGAGAAGGACCAACTGTAAAAACCACAAGGATTGGATCACTAGTGCAGAATAACAGGACTAGTTTGTTGCAATCCCAACAGTTTCAAGAATTCACATCCCCTGAGATATCTCAAACTTTGAGTTGACATGTGGAAAGTCGGGACCGTTCAATCCTGTCTGCACTAATCCCAAAGCACAATAATACTGCCCCCCCCCCCCCCCCCCCCCCCTGCATTTGGAATAAGCACCCAAAAAAAATTGGTCCGGCTTTAGATAAACTGAAAATTTGAGATATCTCAGAGGATACGGAATCACATTTCAATAGTCCATACCCAAGTACTGGAATTTTCTGAATGATACAATCTTTCTTTTGCATGGACATGATGGTTTATAAAGTCAGAACTAAAACTAGTTACGCAAATTCACAGCTTCCATACCCAAGAGAATCTAGAATGATAATTTACACGAAATTTTGGTGATTTTGACTTAAACTTTGGTTTCACTGCAACCACAAGGGTGGATGCTTTTGGAGAATTTTATTTTTGTTAGCACAAGGGTGGATTCTTCTAGTTTATACAAAATTTGGCCATCCCAATTGTTAGTACATTGACAAAATAAACCAATTTCTGATGCATTTTAGTCAAGTATAGAAATAAAATGGAAATGCGATTTTGAAATTCCTTGATGACAATGATGAAGTATGTCATAAAACACTATATGAGCAGGTAATGTCACCTACATGTTCAGTGCAAATTATGGAGCGTACACCTCTTAAAGCTTTCTTGAGAAAGGAACTTTCATTTGTATCTCCAGCCACAGGCTACAAGAACAAAAGATGATAACTAAAAGGAAAGATTAATGCATATGTTAGGCTTTCAGTTTGCTACTTTTGAGGTGAAACTAATTATCCTGAACTAATAAAATAGAATAAATCAAAATTCTTGTGTCCTTACCTCAACATAAGTACCAAAAGCTTCAACAGCTGCTCTTTTGTCCTTAACCAGTGCTTTTATTCTGGAGCGTTTAACTATCAGTGAAAGTATTACCATCTGGAAAAAATACATGTACCAGTTATTCCCAGATCATACAGTTTTAGTCTAGAGTACTGCAATCATATCACTTTGCCTTTTTCCTTTCTGCAGGGATTAACTCTGTTTTAAATTTTTTTTTTCTCAATACCACAAAGCAAGCTTCGTCAAGAAATCAGTTAAATTTTGAAATTCATAAATGAAAAGGGGTCATGAATTACTCACCTGCCCCATTTCACTTTCCCCATCAGTCAACAGGACAGCATCCCGTATATCTTCAACATCTTTGTTCAATCCAAATTATTTCAAACAAAAGGACCAATCTTAATAATCATGCAAAATTTGGTAATGAACTTAATTTTATCTAGCATGCAAATAGTACCTGAAGAATCATCCTCTTGAGTTTCTTTAGCACCTCCATCTTTTGGCAACAGATCTGGTGCCCCATACCACTTTCTCAATTTTGGTCCACCTTATGGTATAAGTTTGTGCATTAGTCTATATTTGTAGTTCTACTTTCGAAACTGATTATCAATTCAGAATTTTGATCAGCTAAACTTCCGTAATTACAAGAATTTTCTATTTTGTTCAGTAAGTTAGCCATGACTTGGTAAAAAGATCCAAAACTACAGGAAGCATCTCGGTCACAAAATATGCATGTTAAGTTGATGATTGGGAGGAGTGTTTTAAATATAAATGTCCAAAAGTTTGAATTTGTTAAGGTTTCCAGTTTTATGCGACTTATCTCAGCTACTTTCTTAATGATCAAACTTTGTTTCTCTATCCCACACTAAAGCATATGAAAACTAATATCTGGTAAATTTATATGTGTTGTCAGGCCATTCTCTGTTCATCTATGTGTTCTAAAAATTCTATAACTAGTAGCAAAAAGTTCATAACTTAATTTACTTATAAGATTACCTTGACAAATAGGAAGCATCTCGGTCACAAAATATGCATGTTAAGTTGATGATTGGGAGGAGTGTTTTAAATATAAATGTCCAAAAGGTTGAATTTGTTAAGGTTTCTCATTTTATGCGACTTATCTCCGCTACTTTCTTAATGATCAAACTTTGTTTCTCTATCTCACACTAAAGCATATGAAAACTAATATCTGGTAAAGGCCATTCTCTGTTCATCTATGTGTTCTAAAAATTCTATAACTAGTAGCAAAAATGACATAACTTAATTTACTTAGAAGATTACCTTGACAAATATAATAATTACACAAAAATATTAAGTTTGCTCTGAACTGAAATTACACAAGATGGAATCATGTTTCTGTGTACTATTGGCCCATACTTGACAATTTATCTGGTGCGATCACTGCTTCTCCATGATTTACACATAAATTGTTCATTTTAACCCTCTTTTATATACCAGAAACTGTGATCTAAAGCTATTAAAGAATGCCGTCATGTATGGTTACCCAGTTTCAACCATTTTTCATTGTTTAAATAGTACAGTAATCCAATTGTTTTCCATCCAAATGAATTGCTTTCTCAGCATTCTATTTAAGCATATTTGTTGTTGGGTATCTATTAAAAGTAGTACACTAGTATCGCAGATTAAACTATTACCTTCTATATAGTCGAGAATACGGTCAGTGAAACTCGTGTTATCTTCATTGTTAGCTTGACAGCGCGTGAATGGCCTCCTTGTGGGGATAAAGGAAAGAGGGGCATGAGGCGCTTCGATGCCAGATAACAATTTCAGACATTGAAGCTCTCTGCGCGAAGGAAGAGAAGGAGATGGTGACGATGAGGTTAGCTGAATCAACATTTCATAAAAGAAAATCAAGAGAAAATCGTGGCCTTGGTTGCTGTCTCAAGCAATGGAGGGAGTTGAAAGGAATGGAAAACATGAAATTGCGAGAGCCGAGAGATTTTCCAAAGGAATAGATAAGGGGTGCTTTCAGCAATGGATAGGATGTATAACTCGGCCCAATTAAATTATATGGGCCTACTTTAAATTAGACCTAAATGGTCCAGTGAGGCCCATTATAAACCCCTTAATCAGACCTTGGTATTATAAATATGTAAAATCGCATGTGATCTAGACATGAAAGCCTCTCTTCTTGTTGGCGGCGCTTAGGGTTTTAACAAAGTGAGGGATCAGATTTCCCAAGGTATCTTTCTCTTTCTACGCTCCCCACCTTCTGTCTATCGGGATCGCATTAGGTTTCGTGCGGTTTAGTTGGGATTTTGTTTTCCTCGCCATTATTCTCTTTAAAAGTTACAAGTTTTTAGAACATTTTTGTCTTTTTGAAGCAGTTGTGTGCCCTAAGTGAGGAATCTAATTTAAGGCTATGGAAATCCGTTTCCAAGTGAAGCTTTTCAATATTTTGTCATAGTTACTCTGATAGGGCTAACGTTGTTAATTAAATCTTCGTTTTTATTACCTTTTTTCTTGTGGTATGTCTGGTTTGTAAAACTTAGCCTTAAATTTGAATTTTTACAGTATGCTTGCATCATTTTAAAAACCAAATTGTTAGTTTTTCATTATTTAATTGCTTAATGCCACTTCATAGAAGCCTCACACCTTTTGTTACGATACCTAATCTGTTTAAATAATTTAGGGTTTAAGGGATCAAATATAGTTCCCGTCATCTACACAGCAGCTTGGTGTTTGTATCAATCTGTGTCTGATGATGACTAAATTGCCCATATCCCGTCATGAAACGAGCTGTGGAACTTTAATTTACGTGTCCCCTGCTTGTTTTATTGAAGGGACATTAAACAAAGTACAAGTGAACAAATATATGCATGGCAAGATCGTTTTTACATCACCTTCACAAACAGTACTTTAGCTAGTCCGTCTTATTAGGTAAAGTTACTTTCTAAGAAATTAGTTGTTTACTATTATTATTAAGTGTGTTGTTTTATTCGGTCATCATTAAAGCAAATAGGTCAAATAAATACTGACTTTGTGTCGGAAGATGACTAAATTGTAAATCTTTGACAAGCAAGCAGGTGGTACATATTGTTGTTACCAGTGTTGCTGTGTTAAAGGGACATTTGAATATAAGAGTGAGCAGAGCATTATATGCTTGAAAGAATGTTGGTTGAATTGCTTGCGGTAACAGTACTTTGATGCTCTATTGTCTTATTATGTTAAAATATTTCTAATAAATTAAGTGATTTTTCAATAAGATTATATTTTATTATATCATGTGTAAAGCAATTAGTTTAAATTAATACCTACTTCCATGAAAGGTGACTATAGATTTCATGCCGTTTAAACTGGTATGAAATCGAAAATGGTATTTCCATGTTTCGAACTGCATATTAACAGTGGTTGTTGAATTCTTTCTGTAAACTTTTTTTGGGCTAATTGATTTATTGTATTTAAGCTATATTCATGGTCCTTGGTGGTTAATTAGCCAGTCACATGATGCAGCTATGTCGCTGTGGGTACCCTGTGAATGGTCAGTAAACTCACCTAAATTTTATGAATCGATGCATCTTTTTAAGGAAATTATATTATTTATTTTTCTTTACTAATGCATCGACTTAAAATTTTCAAATAGAAGTTTTGTATGTTATCTATAGTGTAACGCTTTCAATGTTGCTGATGCTTCTTGCCCTGTAATTCCATGATAAGAGTTGTATGATATTTATAGTCTTGCTTTTAATCTTTTGTATGTTTTAGTGAGAATGACGATAAAATGATTATGATCATATTGAAAGATCTGTTTGATACAGATGGTGCTTGTTTTTAGGGATTTATCTGACTCCTTGATTTTTAATTTTTTATCTTTTCATTTGATTATATTTGCGGGTTGGAGAAATGATGATGTATAATCCATAGAATGCTACTGATGTGTGATGAGCAAACATATACATGCACTACCATCTGATCTCCATAAATTTTTGTTTAATCTGCTACATATTTCTATGCTTTTGCTAAATGTTCTTTAATTTACTGTCAAAATCAGCAGGAATTGTGTGTATCGGCGTTATGCTAATTATGCATTTCGAGCCGAAAGATTTTCCTGCCAAACAAAAGTTTGTAGAGAATGGGCAGTTGGATAATGCAATTTCTAATGCTTATTTCAACAATCATTTTCCTCACATTTGGAAGGTCATTACCTATGGATTCAAATCTGCTTCTTTTCTTTGAGAAAAATAGAACCCTCCTTTTAGAGAGAAAAAGAGAAGGAGAGAGAGAGAGATGGACAGAGAGGGGGTCCTCTTTTTCTTCTGGAAAAGGAGCAAAATTGAATCCATTCCCTTCCCCTCCCTTTGTATAGTTGTATGATTTTGTTTTAGTTTTATTGGTAGGCCTTGTGTCAGCATATGGTGTAGTGAAGCTTTTCAATTTTATTTGTGTCCATTACTATTTCCAGCAATTCAAAATCCTGTGATAAGGGTTTCCTGTGATCATATCTTTAGAACTGCACTTTTGGATAGAAATGACAACTTTTAGCCCTTCTTGTGCCTCATCCTTCTTGATTTTGTTGGCATCTCTTGTTTTTGTTCATTCCTGCGTATTTTTTTCTGAGTGGGAGAAATGATGAAAGTATAATCCATAGAATTATACTGATATGAGTGATGAGCAAATATGTACATGCACTACCATCTGATCTCCTAAAAATATTTATTTTTTGCCTTTGCTAGTCATAAATGGGTAGTTTTATGTTTTTAACTAGTTCTAAACAGAAGCAGGAATTGTGTGTATCGGTGTTATGTTGTTTGTGCATTTCATGCCGAAAGATTTTCCTGCCAAAAAGAAATAGTGGCAAATGGGCAGTTGGTTTATGCGTTTTGAGTGCTTTTTCCAACAATCATTTTCCTCACATTTGTTTTCTAATAAAAAGTACATTGTTTCTGTATTCTTTATGCTCTATTAGCAGTTCTAATTTGATCAGAATCTTATTAAGTAAACACTGTTAGTGATGAAAGTATTTATTCTGACCATTTTTGCAGTGTACTCTGTTTTGTTTGTGAATCCTATTTTGTGTTTTTATTTTTCGGTTGCCCTAGTGTTTGGGCATTGAAAAAATCTGTTTGTTTTTTGTTTTCATGTGTTTTATACTTTTATGGAATTGGATAGTTGTCATAATTCTTATTTTTTAATTTCTTTTCAGATTATTTATAGTTTTTATTATTTCTCATAAAAACATCAAGGTTCGTAGTTTTGGAAGGCTGTAATGTCATTTGTTCGGACGAGCTATTTCAATTGACTACTGCTTGGTAGATGGGTCTGTATTTCTAGCTTTGCGGACTATGATATTTGTGTTAGTCCTGTACGCCTGTGTAGCATTAATATATGAATGGAAGTGTTGGGAAATGGGGAATTATACTGTGTTCATCTCATTAGATTGCTTTGTTATTTTGTGTTTTAATAAAATCTGGTAAGTTGATGGAATCAGTTCACATTACTATCATGAGAATGGAGTAGGTCCGACGCCCATTGGACCTACTTTTAGTTTCAACGAGCATGATGACCATCCGATCTAATTTAAGATTTGTTCGCATGAAAATTGAAACAGACATGTGCGAAGTTTAAAGCGTTCTGCAGGAATTGTAAAGAAATTAAACGGTGATTAAATCCATTGAACCAGAGTAGGTCCGATGGGCATTGGACCTACTCTCAAGTGTACTGTCATATGGTCAGGTAATCCCTTCACGCGTAAGCAGTCAAAGAACACATAAAGCACTTCACCTCTCTAGGTGTATAATATTTACTCCATACTTGACCTTTCTTAACTTGAACTCTTTCAGACGGAACATAATCAGTATTTTATGCTCTACATACAGAAATTATTAGAGCTTTTTATCTAGTAAGAAAATATAAGGTTGTGTGAATGGTTGTGGGTTTGAAACAACGATGAGGTCATTTATAAACAGTAAAGTTGACAAGTTGAGTTAGACTTCTACCTTTTTATATAAAAAAAATACAAAAAATATTAAAAATTTGATACAAACTATGTCTCTTTCAGAGCCGAGATTTTTATTAATATCCAAAGTTCAATAGAAATTAATATTTATGTTTAGAATTCTGAGTTTTTGTCAAAAATGCCCAAGCCGGTCATAAAATGGCTGACTTACGTAAACCGGCCATTTTATGGCTGGCTTACTCGTTTTTTTTTTTTAGAGACACTATGAAGAGCAAGATAATGAAATCTAACACTGGAAATTCAAATTTTTTGTTTAAATTATTTGTTAGATTATTTCTTTTAATTTATAATTAGCATATTTATACTAAAATACACTAGATTACTTGAAATTATGTTTAATTACACTATATTACAATAAATTATGTTGAATTACACTAAATTACATTAAATTACAATAACTTCGGTAATTATGCTGAAATACGGTAAATTACGCTAAAGTATACTGATTTTGTGCCATCTTTCATTAATCATAAAAAATAGTAAAAATTTGAAAAATAGTAAAAATTAGTATTCTACAAGTTCATTATGTAACTAATTTACTGAGCTACTTAGATTGAATAATAGAAATGAAAATCTTAATCGGAAACTTCAACTCAAGTTTTGAGGCTCTTCCCTTTGTTTTTTTGGCAATTTTGAATTTCGAAAAACGACGTAGTGGTCATGGATGCATGCGTATTTTCGCATGCTTTCTGAAAAGTGGTCATTTGCTGAAATCGGACACTCGAGCGCCGTTTTATGACCGTTTGAAGTTTCGTCGTTGTTTTTTGCCTTTTCAGTGAAGATATAGTCCTTATTCATACGTAATTTAGCGTAATTTACCGTAATTTAGTGTAATGTAATGTAATTTAGTGTAATTTAACATAATATAGTGTAATTCAACATAATTTCAAGTAATTTAGCAAATTTTAGTATAAATATGCTAATTATAAATCAAAAGAAGTAATCTAACAAATAATTTAAACAAAAAATTCAAATTTTCAGTGTTAGATTTCATTATATTGCTCTTCATAATGTCTAAAAAAAAAATGGCCGGCTTATGGGGAGAGTAAACCGGCCATTTTATGGCCGGTTTGGGCATTTTCGGCGAAAACCCAGAATTTTAGACATAAATATTAATTTCTATTAAACTTTGGATATTTAAAAATGTCGGCTTTCAGAGTTAAGAAATTGTTATGAAGAAAAAAATGAACTTTTTATTGGCGTAAAGAAATTTTCCTGTTGTAATCAGATGAAATGATCTCCGCAATCTTGGAATTCACATCCTCTAAGATATATGAAAATTTAAGTTGATTTTTTATAAATCTAAACCATTTAAATTCTTAAAGCACGAATCTTAAGACAATCCATTTTCAATAAATACCACCCTGTACATTACGAAAAATACATGTTTCAAATTGAATATGGACCAGTTTTGACTCGAGAGGATACGGACTCCCAATCTTGGTGAATTCTATGGTTCATGCTGCAGGTATGCAGAGCAACAATGGCAGGTTATAATGAAGAATAAAAGTAAATAACAAGAAATTACATCAGATATTTAAATAAAGCTTTCAAATCATCAATCAAACATTTTTTATTAACTGCGATAAACTCTACAATTACTACCTTTTCAAGTAACATTTGAAATCAAGTCAGCTGTAATTTACTTATAAACATGCCAAGTACTCTTCGGAAATTTAAGTTAATTAGCTTGATAATTACAAAAGAATCAACCTCTGCAACCATTTCAATGGAATCTTCTTTTTGCTTTTTCATACCTGTGCAATTTTAATACAATAATTTATTAGAGTTATTAACATCGATCAGATCCCTGGATTTACATCTATAATAAACAGAAATATCTTACTTGACAGCTAGCTCCTCAGGATGAATAGCAACATCAACTTTGACATCCTGTTATCATTATAATTTCAGTTTAAAGTCACGTTTAGATAACAAAAAAACACAAAATCTGATCTGATGATAACAACAAAATAGTGTACCAGTAATCAGTGAAAGATCATTAATTTCACATCATTGATAATTTAGCAAACTTGGAGTAGTCCCGCAAGAAAGATACCCATTTCCAATTTCATTCAGGCCGAATGTTTGGCAGCAGCCAAGACATCTCGTGGTAACAAAATTATATTGTCGTGATGTAAATCAAGATTTGGCCTCCAGTTCATAATTTGTCAAGCAATCTTTCATAATTTGCTCTTTTTTATATATAAATCACTTGATGAAGTGCAAAAAACGCACCAAACCACATATAGACATGACATAATACATGTACCATATGGATCATACCTATAGGTATCATTGAATTTGAATTTTATTCTTGATGATTGTCAAAATAAATGTTTATCAAATCTCAATCCACTGTCGGTACGAGAGAAGCTGGCCTCGGAACTGAAGCAGGTTACCATGGGTGACTGAGCTTGAAGCTGGAACACTGATGAGTGTACTGATTGCTAACTCACATGGAAAGCTGTGAGCCCGTGGCCATTGCGTATAATCAGTGAGCACAGTATTTAAAAGTAAGGACAAAACCGTCCTTTTCATATTCTATATTATAAATTTTTATTTTTAATTGGTTCATTTAAAAATTGAGATATTTATAAAATAAGTGAGTTTAGATAGAGAAATAGCTAATTTTGAAATTTTGAAAAGGAAATATCTTAGTCAAGAAGTTATGATGGGTATATATATGAATTTCTCTTTTTTAAAACTATGACAGCATAACTTTATACAATATACAACATGATTAATTTATTTAACCCGCAGACAGACAGGTCCATGGGTTCCAATACAACACCAATTCAGATAATTTTAACATAACACAATTCCACCTCCACTTGCAACCTGTGTAGTACAGGACTACCACGGCATGCAACTCACTTTGTCAAATCCACAGGGGACAAACTCCCTTAATTATCGACATAACACAATCCTAATCAAATTGAAAGAGCTCAGGCATGTGCGCATTGGTGAGCTTGGAGCGGCGATTGAACTTCTCGCTGCGCTTCTTGGGCTTGGCCTTGGGGATTGGCCCGTGCATCAGTGCTGCAGCCCGCCTCTCAGCCGTCTTGGTGGCAGGTTTCATGCCCATCTTCAGCAGCTCCTTCTCCAGGTCGACAAAATCACGCGGCAGGTCGGTGCTTTTATAGACCTGCTTGAGATCGTCATCAGTCTTGAGCAATGCCTTTGGATCGTTGGGGTACACGATGTCCTCTTGTGAATCCATGTTGGACAGAAGCCAGACAAGGTTTTCGGCCTTCAGAGCCTACATGTGGGGAGTTTCATAAAATGAATTGACTTAAAGCGATGTTGATAGATCCATCATATTCATGGTGGTGTTGGTAACATAACAGAAGATATGATATGTTTTAAGGTTGCTAGCATTTTTGTTAGTGTCTGAAATGCTGGCCTATGCATATTGCAGTCTGAGTTTGGTTTATTCAACCTTCAGTGATATTAGCGGATCATGCAGGCCATTAAGATGATATTAAAAATTTGCGTGAGTGAAAAGAAACATTTCCAATACTGGCATAGGATGCCCAACCATTCTTTCAAGTTATTGTCAACCAGCCAAGATCCCCCCCAAAAAAATAAACTGTTCAAAAGTATGAAAATTTTGACCGTCACTTGCTAAAGTATCGGGTGTATTAAAAAATGACTATCTAATTTGACATCCATGTTTCGTTGCAAGGATCAAAAGTAAACAGAATAAAAAATAATAATAGTAGAAGTCCAAAAAAAATAAATAAACAAGTTGAATTGAAGAAAAAACATAAACCAAATTAAAGGGAAACAGGACAAAACTAAAATTCCTTTCCAACAGGATTCTTATATACACTCATTTCCAGTTATACCAACATGGTAAGAAAACATAAAAGAGAAAAAGAAAGGAAAAGAAAAACAAAAGAAAACCCAAAAACATATTGAATTATTTGCCTATAACAGACAACAGCTGGAAGAGTGAGATGGAAAAAGTTTTATCTTTCTTAAAATGAGAATAATTTGGTCTATAAAGTTTTAACTTTTTCTAAGCCTAAACCCAACAGAACTTAGCTGTTTCAGTTGTTGTGATTATTTATAAATAAACAAATAAGAACTTGGAGAAAAGTTAACAAATACCAGATGAACGAGATGCCATCAGCAAAGGTGATGAAGAAGTTCGTAATCAGAAAAGGCCAAAATAATGTACCCAACCAGTTGCTACAAGTTACAACATATAGACCAGGTACAACAAATCTTCATATAACATACCAGTAAATCGTCCATCACAGATGTGTACGAATCCTTGACATCAACAACTGCAAGGCCTTCCACATTGCGCCTTATTAGACGAAGCAAGTCATCTTTTCCCTTCAGATCATGTTTGGACTACAAAACATATTCAATAACAAAAACAAATAAGCTAGATATAATTTAACTAAAAATTTCATGTCTAAACGAATCAGTTTTTATTACACTGCATGGAAGTCAGATACTTCTATTCAGTTTGTGTCTTCTTTTCCTTTATGGACTGTGTATCATTAAGGTTACCTTCGGCTTTAGGGCCTGAAAACACATTGATGTGGAAATATGTAGTGCCTTGCAGC
>JAJGRW010000306.1:81237-110031 GCA_025461045.1 Carex parvula | reverse complement strand
CCACCATTGGCTTCACAGAGTTTGAGTAGTTTCTTGGCTGATCGTAAATGAACCTGGTAAGAGGTGATAAGTTCAGTAACCATCATTTTTAAGGTAATTAAGAAAGGAATTTTTTTTCAAATTTAATTTGCTATATTTAATTAATTTCAATTTTGCCAAAAATATTTAAGTTGCTTTCAAATAGCATCCATTGTCAAACCAACAATCTAGTTAAGCAAATGTTGACTAACTAACTTTCTCAAAAATAAAATACTTAAAACCTGTTTTTTCATGCTAGCTATATAATTTGGAACCCAACACCTCAGTCCAACTGGCATGGTTTTAGTCCAACTTGGACTAATGAAAAGAAATATTATACCAGAGTTAAAGAGAAACATTCAGTATTTACTGCAATACAACTTAGAATCACTTAATCTAGGATGGGGTTATTTGTAAATAACTCAAAATGCTGGGAACTCGGAAGCCAGTCACATATACAGCAATGTATATATGTAATGGTGGTGTCATATGCAAAAAAACACAAATAACTAGAAAATTGACAGAAAACAAATTTAACCTCAGATAGCTTAAATAGGTAGTCTCTGAATCTCGAGGCAACCCGCGTAAAGAATACTTGTAGTCCGCCACAACAAAAGCAATCTAAAAGACAAAAAATTTCTTACTGGTAGACAAATTACAATATATGTTCATCTTGTAACATTTTTGTGGATTCATATATCTATTGGGATCCTGAATGTGCCCAAAGGAGTTCCGATCGATCGATACAAGAAGCTGAGAAAAACATACGGTGGATATAGCGCGTGAGGAGCGGATGATTCCGTCGGCCGCAAGACTGGCGCTCTCGCAGGAGGTAGAGGCTGCGGCGGCAGTCAAGGCGGCAGCCGCTGCTGCGAGAGTAGGAGTGAGGCCCGCCCCCTCCAGGGAAATTTGAACCGGAAACGGTCGACTCGCATTGATACTAAGATTTGCTACGACGGAGTCCAACGGGAAACGAGTCCGGGGGGGGGAGCACCAGAGACGGTGTGTTTGAGTGGAACCTTTATGCGGGTCCCGTTTGTCATCGATATGTGCTTAACTATGAGAAATTGAGAACGGAGCAATTCCACGCACCTCTGTAACTTCTGGAAATGAGAAACCGGGTAATTCCTCTTCTAGACCTGGTCTTTGAAGACGACAAGGACATAAAACGTTGGGATCCCGCACTTGAGTTTGGGTGTGGGGGCCAGTGCATGGAACAAATAATATTCTTGTTATTTGTTCCGGTTTTCAAACACAACTCTTGCAAACTCGTAAACGCACTTCGAACGACACGGCTCCATTTTCTTAATTTTTTTTTATTATCAAGGATGTGGATTTATTAACAATCGATTTAATAATTTTAACCATTATTAAAATATATATTTTTAAATCTCAAGTAAAATATTTATATTTAATAGTGTTTAATAAAATATCAAATATTAATTAAATTGTATAAAAATTAATGAACAACAAATTTATAAGAAAAATAATATGTATATCATATTTTTCTATTTTCTTATTATATAATTTTAAAAGTTTACCCATTTTTCTTAGAATATCAAATTAATGAAAAACTAATATCAAATTAAGAAAAACAATTAGAATACTGACATTTTCTTAAACATACTACATATTTTTTTATTTTTTTAATAAAAAATAAAATGGGTACTTTATAAATTTATAACGAGTTTTAATAAAAAAGACAATAAAATAGATAAATTTGTGAGTTTTTTAAGTTCAGAAGAGTAAATATGATATTATGATATCCAAAAATAGAAAAAAAAAATATGATATACATATTGTTTTTCTAAACTTCATAATATCATATTTACCCTTCTGAACTTCAAAAACTCACAAATATACCCATTTTATTGTATTTCCTATTAAAACTCATTTTAAATTTATAAAGTACCCATTTTATCTTTTATTAAAAAAATATGTAACATATTTAAGAAAAATGTCAGTCTTCTAATTGATCGGTTTTCGAGGGCAAATGATTCATTTATGTACTTCTGATGTATGCATAAGTGTATACGTAAATGCCACTGCATATACGCCAGAAGCAGACAAATTAACCATTTATCCTCGAAAATCGACTAATTTGAAGACTAATATTTTTCTTAAACATATTACATATTTTTTTATTGTTTAATAGAAGGTAAAATTGGGTATTTTATAAATTTAAAATGAGTTTTAATAGAAATTGTAATAAAATGGGTAAATTTGTGAGTTTTTGAAGTTTAGAAGGGTAAATATGATATTATGAAGTTTAGAGGGGGAAATTCGTAATTTTTAAGTTTATGAGTAGGGGTGTTCAAACGGTCGGTTCCGTTGAAACCGAAATAAAATAGGCATACCAAATTTGTCGGTTTTTAAAATCATATCGAACTAACCGAACCGTTTGAATCGAATTAAATTTCAGTTTGTTTTGTTGAACCGAACAAGGCTATAAGAGAGATTAAATTTAAAAAAAAATCAAAACTCAATATATACACCAATACATTAGTAATTTCATAGATACAAGCAAGTTAATATTACACACATTGTTCAATTAATACAAATATGTAGATGTTCTAAAATATCCAAATCAAAATGGAAGGAAGTAAGCGATGATTGAACCAACAAATATAAATCATATTTGAACCATTCTAATTCGGTCAGTTCGGTTTAGTCAGTTTTAAAAAGTCTAAACCGAACCAATCCAGTTTAAACCAAAATAATTTACAAATTCAACCGAACCATCTATTTAAAACCAAAAAACCGATCCATTTAAACCAAAAATTGTCAGCTCGGTTGAAAACAAACAAACCAATTCGTTTGAACACCCCTACTTGAGGGGTATACATGAAATTCCCCTAAACTAATTTTTTTTTGTTATACAAAGAGAGATGATAGCTTCACAGCTTCAGATAAGTTTTCTGAGCTAACTTGAGGAGTCTGTACATGCGGTTTGCAAAGAGAGAATATGAATCTTATATTTGTATCGGTCCGTCAGATCAATCTAATGGATGGATGAGACAGACAAATAATTTGCTTAAAAAGCCTGAGAGAACCAAACTATAATATATTAAAAGACAGTTTGAAGATTCGTAATTTCCTTGATAAAGCAATTTCAGTACAAACAAATCTACTATAATCAAACACAGGCAAGTCCTATAATTTATTTTTTCTTGATTCTTATTTCTTAATTAAAAAGCAGCTAAATTTCACCATCCCAAAGTTGTTCAAGGGTCTTGTAGGGCCCATTGCATGAAACAAACTCTACTCCTGGAAATCCCTTACGTTGTGATATGTGATCAATTTTTTCTCTTTCGTCAGCAGTCAATTCCCAGTTCAATATGTCCAGATTCTGTTTCATCCTTTCTTCATTGAAGCTTTTCACTAGTACACAGTCTCCTTGCTCAAATACCCATCTCAGACATATCTGACACAAATCCATTACAATTAGTTTAGTCATTTTTTGAAGTCATTGATTTTATGGCAATCGTTTTAGGGACGACCATATAGGGCCCAATAAGGCCCACTAAGTTAATGCCCTTTTTTCTTTACCTGAGCCAACGATTTCCCCTTTGCTTGAGCAATCTGTTGCAACTCCTTGCTTGCCATGACTTGATCTGTACCCCATATTGTTCCTTTAGCACCCAAAGGAGAGTAGGCGCACACTTCAATTCCCTTATCTTTGCAAAATTCTCTTAGCTTCTTCTGTTGCCAAAGGGGATTTACCTCCACCTTCACATAATTAAAAGGAGTTGTCATCAGTTAATTATAACTTAAGAAAAATAATTAAAATTTCCAATTATAATATTTATATACATTAACAATGAATGTTTTGCTTCCTTTGGTTTACTGATAATTAATAGGGTTTTCTTAATACTTTCACTCAACGTTGAGTATTTTTAATTTAACCAATAGGAAATTTTATTGACAAATTAATAAACCTGAAAGGGGAGGTAGCCCAGTTGGTTAGGAAAACTATAGGTTATTCAAAGGTCGAGAGTTCGATTCTCTCTCACGACTTCATAGCTTCTGCGAAGGATTTTAAAAAAAAAGACAAATTAATTAACCTGATTGGCAGCCGGAGGGATTTTTGCGAAAGAGAGCAGAAGCTCCAACTTCTTACAGGAGAAATTGCTCACACCGATTGACTTGGCGAGGCCAAGGCGGTTGCACTCCTCCATCGCCTCCCAGACAGAGCGCATGTCGAATTCCTCGATCTCATCTGTTGGGAAAGGCAGCTCATACCGGCCGGGCTTTGTGCTCACCGGAAAGTGTATTAGATATAGATCAACATACTCCATTTGCAGATTACTGAATAAAAAACAAATTGTATGTAGTGTTAAAAAATAATAGCTAGATGGATTTTTTTTTTCTTTATACAAAAAAACATTATGTATATGAGATAAAAGTATTTCATTCAAGTAAATAAAACTGTTTTTTTTGTACCTCAGGGGCCAACACGTCAGAAATAGAAGAAAGATACCGAAAATATAATTTTAAGGAAAAAAAAATGGAATGCGCAAATAAAAAATCTAGCATTTTAATGTTAGTTTTGTACAAAATAAAACATATATATCACTGTACAAAATAAAAATCATAGTTTATTATGGTATGTAAAACTATTGCATGCTAGATTATATGATTATAGTTAGCGGCTTAGCGCGCGCATATATATATAGAGAGTATAGAACTAGGGTGCTCTCGAGTTCACCAAGCCCTTGGTGAACTCAAGTCCAAAACTCATCGGATCGGCTTCAAACGACGAATCCGACCGTTGAAACCCGTCTACCTTACGAGTGATGCGTCTACATGCAAAAATTTTAAATTTTGAAATTAATTTTGCATAGAGTCAAGTGGTCAAAAAACGTCAAAAAATGATTGCATTAAAATTAATTTATTAACCTTCTAATTTTGACCACTTGACTCTATGCAAAATTAATTTCAAAATTTAAAATTTTTGCATGTAGACGCATCACTCGTAAAGTAGACGGATTTCAACGGTCGGATTCATCGTTTGAAGCTGATCCGATGAGTTTTGGACTTGAGTTCACCAAGGGCTTGGTGAACTCGAGAGCACCCTAGTTCTACTCTATATATATATAGGAAATTGCTAATATGCTATGCATAACATAGAGGGCCTCCGTGCTACGGCTCAATATTTGAGTTTTCAAAATCCTAACGGTCGATCCGAACCGTTCAACATGATCTCCATATGAATATATACTTGCAAACCAAATTTTAAATTTTTTAGAATTTTTTTACTATTTTTTTAGATAGGTAGAAAATCACTTGATCTGAAAATTCTGTACCATTCAGATCAAGTGTTTTTCTACCTATGTAGAAAAATAGTAAAAAAGTTCTCAAAAATGTAAAATTTGGTTTGCAGGTACATATTCATATGGAGATCATGTTGAACGGTTCAGCTCGACCGTTAGAATTTTGAAAACTCAAATATTGAGCCGTAGCACGGAGGCTCTCTATGCTATGCATAGCACCGTAGCCAACTCCATATATATATATATAATCTGGCTAATATGCTACATGTAGCATAGAGGGCTTCCGTGCAACGGTTCAATATTTGAGTTTTCAAAATTCTAACGGTCGATTCGAACCGTTCAACATGATCTCCATATAAATATGTACTTGCAAACCAAATTTTACATTTTTTAGAATTTTTTTAATATTTTTTTAGATAGGTAGAAAATCACTTGATTTGAAAATTCTATACCATTCAGATCAAGTGATTTTCTACCTATCTAAAAAATAGCAAAAAAATTCTAAAAAATGTAAAATTTGATTTACAAGTACATATTCGTATGGAGACAACGTTGACCGGTTCGGATCGACTGTTAGGATTTTGAAAACTCAAATATTGAGCCGTTGCATGGAGGCCCTCTATGCTACATGTAGCACCGTAGCCAACTCCTATATATATATATATAGAGAGAGAGAGAGAGAGAGAGAGAGAGATGGGCTATTGTGCTTTGCAAAGTAAAACACACCCTCTTTACTTCGGGCCATATTTTTCATTTTGAAAATCCAAACAACCGATTCGAACCGTTCAACATGTTCTAAATATTGAAATGTGCTTGGAGACTAAATTTTACATTTTTTGGAATTTTTTAACTATTTATTAAGCCACTTTGAAAATCGCTGATCCGGTGGTCTAGAAACTTTTATTGTTTTTTACTGTTCACAGTGGATCAACGATTTTCAAAATGGCTTAATAAATAGTAAAAATTATTCCAAAAAATGTAAAATTTAGTCTCCAAGCACATTTCAATATTTAGAACATGTTGAACGGTTTGGATCGGTTGTTTGGATTTTCAAAATGAAAATATGGCCCGAAGTAAAGAGGGTGTTTTACTTTGCAAAGCACAATAGCCCATCTCTATCTATCTATCTATATATATATATAGAGTAGAACTAGGGTGCTCTCGAGTTCACCAAGCCCTTGGTGAACTCAAGTCCAAAACTCATCGGATCGGCTTCAAACGACGAATCCGACCGTTGAAACCCGTCTACCTTACGAGTGATGCGTCTACATGCAAAAATTTTAAATTTTGTATTTAATTTTGCATAGAGTCAAGTGGTCAAAAAACGTCAAAAAATGAATGCATTAAAATTAATTTATTAACCTTCTAATTTTGACCACTTGACTCTATGCAAAATTAATTTCAAAATTTAAAATTTTTGCATGTAGACGCATCACTCGTAAGGTAGACGGGTTTCAACGATCGGATTCATCGTTTGAAGCCGATCCGATGAGTTTTGGACTTGAGTTCACCAAGGGCTTGGTGAACTCGAGAACACCCTAGTTCTACTCATATATATATACATACATATAGAGTAGAACTAGGGTGCTCCTAAGCTCACCAAGCCCTTCGTGAGCGCGACTCTAAAACCTATCGAATTGACTTCAAACGACATTTCCAAACCGTTAGATGTTCAATCTATATTAAAATGTGCTTGGAGACCAAATTTTACATTTTTTGGAATTTTTTTACTATTTATTAAGATGGTTTGAAAATCGCTGTTTTCCAATGGTGCAGAATTTTAATAAAAACAGCGATTTTCAAACCATCTTAATAAATAGTAAAAAAATTCCAAAAAATGTAAAATTTGGTCTCCAAGCACATTTTAATATAGATTGAACATCTAACGGTTTGAAAATGTCGTTTGAAGTCAATTTGATAGGTTTTAGAGTCGCGCTCACGGAAGAGCTTGGTGAGCTTAGGAGCACCCTAGTTCTACTCCATACATATATATATATATATATATATATATGTGTGTGTGTGTGTGTGTGTGTGTGTGTGTGTGTGTGTGTGTTGAAACCTTGCATTAGGTACATTGTGTTTAACTTTAACTGAAATTATTAATAAAAACAATTGACTCGCTAAAAGAGATACCTTAATTAAGACTCAGAACAATGTTTTAGTTGACAACAATAGAGAAAGAAAAACTTACAGAGAAACAATAAATCACAAAAAAAGATAACCAAACTCTTTACCGAAGTGTTGTCTCAAGTGCACTCATGACTCGATCCGGATGCGCATCACTGCACCAGAGCTTTGAGGTGATGAAGAGCTCATCACGGGACCCCACAAGACCCGTTGAGATAGCCCTAGCAATGACCTCGCCGAGTGGCTTTTCAGACTGATAGAGAGCCGCAGTGTCAAAATGGCGGTAGCCTAGCTTGATTGCAGACAATATGGCTTCCTGCATTGTTTCAGACCCGGTGAAGGGGTAAACGGCCGTGCCCAAGCCGATTAGCGGCATGGCCTTGGGGCCGGAGAGTGTGTTTAGGTGCACTTCAGGGATGGTTCCCATTCTCTTAGATGGAAATGGGGCTATGAATAATTGAGTAGGCCGGGGGTCATGGGGCATGAGTGGCTAGGTTTTATCTTTGACAGAACTTTGCATTTCGGTACCTTGATTTGGTATATATTTGCAAAACAAAAGGGCCCTCGTCTTGTCTCCGTGTGTCAGGGCATGTGCGTGTAATTAACTACAAAATTGCTGGCTTAGTTCACGTGATAAGCAGTTATGTAGGCTGAGAGGGCTGAAGCAATAGTGTAAAAACAAAATGTAATATTTTATAGAGGTAAATGTATTGTATTCGGTAGAGGGTGTTTATGAGCACTTTTGTTATTGTTGTGGGGGTGGGGCTAATACAGAGAAATCGACGTCGTTGAAGGTCAAAACTCGAGGAGAAATATTTAATTAATAATTGGAAACAGTTAACTTACAACCTGCTTATTCGAGTTCACTACCTGATATCAACAAAATATAAAATCCTATCAAACACAAAACATCAGCATATCAGCTGGAAACCACCACAATCCAACATAGTAAATAAAGACAGACAGCTGCTTATGAATTACTATAGGCAAGGCTGTAATCAAAAGGCAATAATTAAAGAAGTTCCAGATATTCTTATATTTAAGTGACTCATTGGAGGCTGGGTTGAGATATATATGTAACTACAAAATTTGACATGGAAGCTAGTGACCATCTTCTGAGTCTATTTTCCATAAGGCACCATCTGGGTCCTGAGTATTCTACCACGTTGGTGTCTTCTGCTTCATCATTTGGGTGCTAGCTGGCAAGAGGAAGAACATCCATATCCACTGGGAGCCACAAAGCTGTTGAGTCAGACACCTTCTGTTTCACCTTACCTGTCCAATAATGCATAAGGGAGATAATAAGTAGAATAATTTGTCTCACTGATTTCTTTTTACCAGTTGCAAAACAATGCTCATTTCTATGTTTCCATATTGTTATAACCCGTAAAATTTAATTTAGTTAATTAGCCTAATAATTAAGATTTTTCAACTAATTAAAAATTTGGTACATTAATTAACTTAATTAAATGTTAAATAAATAAATGGATGAATTGTTTTGGTAAAATTGATTATCACTAGTACAAAAAACCCCTTCACCGACCCTCAATCACCGATTGTTTTAATATGTAACAGTCGGTGTAGAGACTGCTGGTAAAATCGTAAATAAGAAGAACCTCAACACTGACTGTTCCATTACAAAAAACCGTCAGTGAACCAACACCGACTGTTTTTTTTAAAAACAGTCAGTGTTGCTCATACCCTACACCGACTGTTTTTTTTAAAAAACAGTCGGTGTTGAGCAGTCACCAACACTGACTGTTTTTTTAAAAAACAGTCGGTGTTGCTCATACCCTACACCGACTGTTTTTTAGAAAAAACAGTCGGTGTTGAGCAGTTACTAACACCGACTGTTTTTATTTTAAAACCGTCGGTGTTGAAATGCATTGCCGAGTGTTTTCATTTCTCCGAAAATTTCCATTCCCGGTTTATCTCTTTCGATCGCCCGCCAAACCCTTCCAAAATTTCATATCCCTTCTCCGCTCACTTCTAAATTTCATAGCCCTTTTCCGCTACTTCTAAATTTCATTTCCCTTCTAAATTCATTTCCTTCTCCGCTCAGCCAAACCCTTCTCTGCTCACTGCGCCGCTGCCCGACTCGTCTCCGCCAAACCCTTCTCCACTCACTACGCTGCTGCCCGACTCTTCGTCTCCGCCAAACCCTTCTCCGCTCAGCCTCGCCCCACTTTTCCGACCTGCCTCGCCCCATTTTTCCGACTCCTTGTCTCAGCCAAACCCTTCTCCATCCGCTTATCCGCCTCCGCCTTTTCCGGCTCTTCCCTTGCTGCTGACCGAGCCTCCGCCTCGCCCTGACCAAAGAAAGACTCAGAGAGGCGTTTAATTGAAGAAACTAATAAAATCTGCAAAACAAAACAGGTAACGGGAAAATTGGGAAACCAAAAGCCCAAAGATTTTGTACCGTTTTTTTTTCAGGGATAGGAGGAGCCTGTCCGAAGCTTTCTTTGTACACCGTAGGATTGAAATTTCTTTGTACACCGTAGCTTTCTTTTTAAGTCACCACCATTTCTTTGGGGGGACCAAAAGAACTGGTAAGGTCTTTACCAGAGATGAACTGGAGACCATCTCTGAAGCTTGCAAAACTGCACAGTGCTTTGCCATTACAGATGAAGTATGCACTTTTATCTTAATTACATGTATAACTACAACTCTGCATCATTTAAGGCCTAATCAGGTCAACTGTTAAGCTATATTGAATGTTTGGAAGAACTGGTACAGTGATTATGAACTGATAATACTGTTCCAAAATAATTTCATACAAAATCTGTAGCACAAAGCTAATTCAAAATAGATCTCTGTTGGGTATTACAAAAATACATTCTGCTGAAATTTTCCTTTTAATTATCAATGAACATTTTTTTTAAGATTTTTTCATATTTTATTACTTTATTAGGTGTATGAGTATATAACATATGATAGAGAAGTACATATATCACTGGCCTCTTTACCAGGAATGCAAGAACGAACCATTATAACTTCCTCCCTCTCAAAGACTTTTAGCGTGACAGGTCGGTGCCAATTTTTTTATTTTTTTTATTTTTTTGCACTGAGAATTTCATTGTATGAAGAATTGGTGATAAAAAAAATATGTGCTATACATAATATATGGTAAAAATATACACTGAGAGTAGGTTGGAGAATAGGCTGGGCATGTGCTCCGGCTAGGATCGCATCTGCCATAAGAAACATTCATGTGAAAATTACCGATTCTGCCCCTGCTCCTTTCCAAGAAGCTGCTCTGACTGCCTTGCGGAGCCCACCCAGTTATTTCCACTCTCTTAAAACTGTGAGCAAACACTTCTAATGGTTTCTTGTTTTAAGGTTTGATAATCTTTCGCCATGGTATTAACAATTTTTTATTAGGAATATGAGGCAAGAAGGGATTATGTGGTTGAGATGCTATCAGTACTCGGGTTTCAAATTCGGTTCAAACTGAAGGGTTCGGTTTTCGTATTTGCTGAGCTACCTGCCTATTGTCAGATTTCTGATGCAAGTTCCTTTCTTTGCTTTTTGTTAATTTATCAAATGTTTTGCACTGTTGTACAAAACCAGTCTATGCTGATAAGTCATATACTGGTAAAGTTCAGAATGTACCCAAATTATTAAAGTCTATGCTGAGATAATTCTAACAGTTGTAGCACAAGTGAGGCAACTAATCTGGAAACAAGAGAAGATTTGCAAATATAACATGTAGCCACATACCATTACCTAACCAATATATTTGAAGTAAGGAAGCTTTTTATCAATCCCAATATATTGTTATAATAAACAAGGCATTCAAAATCTAGTAGTAAACATTAATGTTTCTTAGTTTTAGGGTTCCCAACATGATCTTAAAACATTGTTATTTGTTAATTTTTTTCGCATAATATTTAAAATACGAGGTCCCTTCTTTTTGAGAAGTCAGTTGAATTGAATTTTTTTGTTGTTGACTACTTTACAGGAGAAGTTATTTAAGGTGGCTGGCGTACCAATGGTTGATAATTGCATGGCTGGCTATAATAGCTGTATATTTGCATATGGTCAGGTAAATGTTGTTGACTTGTTGTTAAAGCTCTCTTAATTCTTAGCTGTTTCATTCTTAACTTTTTAGAAGTTGAAAAACTTGATTCTTACCTCTTAGTGATATAAAGTCAATATGACAACTCTCAGATTTAGTAATCCATGATTGCCCTTAATTTTTTATTCTATCCTTTTGTCTTGATTTTGTTGGGCATTAAGTACTAAATTGCATTTTCGTGCGGTGTTTATCTTTAATTAAATATATGTTGAAAAAGTGAAAAGTGTTTATCCTTTCCATGATATCAGGTTTGGACATAGATTATTGGTATAAGTGCAGAAAGATAGTCAAATTAAATTAAAACAGTTTCTTAACATTCTGAACTTTGGTGTTACATTTTTTCAGACAGGAAGTGGGAAGACGCATACAATGCTTGGTGATATTGAGAACGGAACTAGAAGACACAATGCAAATTGTGGCATGACACCTCGTGTTTTTGAGTATCTCTTTCAAAGAATCCAAAAGGTAACTTTTTACTCCTTGTTTCAGGTTCAGCTTGTTGTTCCAATATCTTCAACTGAGGGCTACATGATTTCTTTTTCTGGTACCAATTTGGATTGGTTAGGTAATGGTATGTGGTGGGTGATGTTTTGTTGGTTAGGTAATGGTATGTGGTGGGTAATGGTATGTGGTGGGTGATGTTTTCAATTTTCAATTAGTCATGGAAACAAGATTTGCTAATGAGGCAACTAATATGGAAAGAGAAGATTGTAGCACAAGTGATGTAACCAATCAAGAATCAGGGTATAGCTTTAGGAGGTTGAGGAGGAGCAGAAACCATGCCTCTGGTGTAATACGGAGGCGCAAGAGGTGGAGAGGTAGAGTAGAGAATCTTATACTAGTACAAGTGGGGATGCAACTGCTGACAAGGTTTCCTTGAACTTCAAAACAATCAATTTTGGTAGCTATATTTACCAGTGTGCTGTGATTGCTTATTTCATTTGTTTTCAATTTTTTTATAAAATATATAGGATATGTAAATGGTGTTATATATGTAAATTTTGTTATAGTGTGTTTTTTTGTGAATGAAATATGAATTATGTTGTTTATCATTGTGTTATATATGTAAATTCTGAACTTCTTAGCTGAGTAATTAAAATGTAAGATGACCCAAATTTTGGCTTGCCAGTTGTCACGTCTACAGGTGCAAAAAAAAAAAAAAAAAAAAAAAAAAATTTCGGTGTTGGGCACCTACACCGACGGTTTTTTCAAAAAAACAGTCGGTGTTGGGCGCCTACACCGACTGTTTTTTCCAAAAAACAGTCGGTGTTGGGTGCCTACACTGACTGTTATTCACCCGTCAGTAAAGATTTATCTATACCGTCGCCGCCATCACCGACGCCTCAATAACAGTCGGTATAAGGGTTTTTTAACAGTCGGTGAAGGGGTTTTTTGTACTAGTGTATCAAATCAATTTTATAATATTAGGAGTTCTAAAAGTTTTATTTAAAAATTTAACAAGTTTTGAAATTAATTAAGTAAATAAAATTCATTAAACTAAATAGATTATATGTTGGTTCATATGTTAAACCAATTTAAAAATTTACGAGTTATAGTTAAATTTTTGTAGATACGAATTTCCGAATTAAACACGATCCTATTAATAACCATTTTTATTAATAATTAGAAAGGTAACAAATAAATTATAGAATGAACCAAGAATCATCCGAGAACTTCGTACTAATTCCTAAAACGCGAATGTCGTTTAATCACCTCGAATTTTAATTAGATTGATCAAGGAGATCACGAATTTAACCATCTTGATTGTGTGATTTATCTCAACCGTTCAATTTGACATCTGCACGAATCTTGAAGGGGCAACCTTAAAACCCCTTCTGCCTTCCTTCTCCTTCTCTCTCTGTCCCCTGGACCCCTCCCGTTCGAATCCCACTCCCTTTCTCTCTTTTGCGCTGTAGCCGCGAGAACTCTAAATCTCTCTCTCTCGCTCTTTCGCGCTTGTGGTTTTGATCGCTCAACTGCCCCTGTCGCGTCGCCCTCGTGCGCGCGACGACCTTCGCAGGTATGGCTATCAGGGAGCCCTGACGCCTTTGACCTGCACCCCTTCCCTCGTGGCTTCTCTGGCTATTTATGCCACTCTCTCTCTTCCGTGGGCTTGGTTGTTATTTCTCTCTTCTCTCTTTTCTTGCTCATGTGTTGAGAAAAACTCCTTTTTTCCTCTTCGTTTCCGTTTGCTTGTCTTGCTATTTGCCGAAACCCTAGGGTTTTGGTTGGTGCCTTTTTCTTGCGGGTTGGTGCATTTCTTGTGGTGTGGTGTGTCTGTCTTGGTGAGCTTGCTGATTTCTAGGCAGCCGTGAGGCGAGTGATTCCTTAGTACCGGCCGCTTGTGCTATTAGCCATTGTCTATTTACATTTTAAATCTCCATCTCTCACTTTTTGCAAACAAGTCTTTCAAGATATTGTTATTTTAGCAATTTTGCTTGCTTTATAACATTGTATCTTGAATTTCATCTTTTGCAAATAGGTCCTTTGGATCTTTGGGTTGAGAGAATAATAGGGGAGACCTCATGGTTCAACCCTATTAACTCTTGTGTGCTTAATTTTTTTATTGTCACTTTATTCTCTTTTAATTTCTTCATAAAATGATTAATATAATTTTCATATGGGGGAAGACCTCATGGCTCAATCCTCATACTCCATTATCTAACCATTTTTAGAAGGAATTAAAGGTGTTTAGAAAAAGAAAGAAAGAAAACAGAAAGAGAAGAGATTTTTAGTAGAATCATGGGCTTTTTTGTTTTTATCAACTATTTAAGTTGAATTATGCCTCATCTTTATTATTCTCTCTATTATTGCATTGATTACAATAAAGAGAGTTTTATTTACTCAAAAGAACTTAAACTCGAAATCTAATTAATTACTACATTGATCATAGCAAGAAAAAGAAATGATTTTATTATTTTTTTAGAACCTAGATCCATAGTTATCATTGAAACTAAGAATCTAAAATCCCTTTTATTCATGCCATGAAAAAGATGAAAGAAAGCAAGAGAGCAAATTGAATCAAGTAAAAAAAAAAAAAATCAAAAGAATGAATATTAAAAGACAAGAGATAGATTTCAAGTTTCAAATAAGCATGCTTTATTGATCCATAGCTCTATTTACATGTACATCAAGGCCTTTAAGGCACTACATATATAAAAGAGTTGGATTTCTACCTATTTCTATTTGGTTTTTGGATGAGAAGAAGGTTTTTAGGGAAGAAGTTTCAATGCTTTGCTCTATGTGTGATTTCGGCCTCCTAGGGTGTATATGTTGTGTGTGTTGTGTTGTGTATTGTGTATATGTTGTGTTCTCCTTTTTCTTATGTTCTTCTTCATCTTCAAATGAGGAGTTTATGTAGGCTAGGCAAGGGGTAGAGCCTAGGGTTTAGAGGAGCCTTGTTGGCATGATCCACACCACTCCTTTGTATTAACTCTCATCCAAAGGTTTAGATACATCCAAGTGGTCATACTTATCCCTCAAGCTTGAAGGGAATATTCTTGACATCTTGGCATCTTCATTAGTCATGTGACATGTGTCCATAGGAGCAAAAATATCTAGAGTATATTCTAGAGCATCTTTATCCCTCCTATTTTGGCATTTTCATTGGTAATGTACATGTGTCCATGAGAACAAAAATATCTAGAGCATATTCTACCCTCTCAATTTGGGCCATGCAATCCGAATGGGCCATTGAAGCATTCAGCCTTTAAACCAAATATATTTTTTAATTCGGCCTATACAAGATTCGGCCATTTAATAAATTTTTTTTATTCGGCCAATATAGCTCAATTCCATTTATTATATGTATTTTATATTTTTTTTTTGTTTCGGCTAATGGTTTCTAACCAACGACATCCTTTTTTTTTATCATTTTATTTTTTCTTTAGCCTATTTCATCTTTTTTTTATTATTCTTTTTTTATTTTTTTTTATCATTTATTATTTTTTTTGTTATCCCAACTTTTTAGGGTCAAACAGATTCTAGACTCCGGAGCAACGGATCATTTGACCGGAAATAAAGACTTGCTAGATAATTTAGAATTAGCAAAACCGATCAATTTGTAACTGTTGCTAATGGTGAGAAAATGAAAATTAAAGGAATTGGTATAATTAACATTTTATCCAAAGAACTACCAAATGTGTTATACTTAGAAAATTGGTCATCAAATTTGTTATCTGTTAGTAAAATTACAAAATAATTACAATGTGAAGTCATTTTTACATCTAAAAATGTGATTTTTCATGAAATTGATAACCAAAACGATGATTGGTGAAGGAGCTTGTAGAAAATGGACTTTATATGTTGAATCATGAAAAAATTAACTTAAGTGTCAAGAGACAAGAATATTTAAGCACTCTTTGGCATAGAATAATTGGGCATCCTTCCGAGAAAATTTTAAAGTATATTTTTTATTTCCCTAAAATAGATTGTAGTAATTGTGAGGTGTGTAAGTTAGAAAAACACACTAGATTACCGTTTTATTCATCAAATTGTAAGAGTGAAAAAACTTTGATTTAATTCATTCGGATTTATGGGAACCGGCATCTAATGAATCATTTAATGGATATAAATATTTTGTTTTTTTCATTGATAATTTTTCTCGCACAACTTGGTTGTATTTAATGAAAAATAAAAGTGAAAGTTTTCTCACACTTTCAAGAATTCTATAATTTTGTAGAAACTCAATTTGATGCCAAAATTAAAGTTTTTAGAACCGATAATGGAATGGAATTTGTAAACCAAAACTTTTCAAATTTCTTCAAACAAAAGAGAATTTTACATCAAACCACTTGTGTCTACACACTCGAACAAAATGGAGTGTCAGAACGAAAAAATCGACATCTTCTTGAAATGACAAGAGTATTTTTATTTTAAAATAATATTCCTAAAAATTTTTGGCCGGATGTCATTCTAACTTCAACATATTTAATAAATAGATTACCAAGTGTGGTTTTAGATTATAAGAGTCCAGTAGAACTCCTTTACCAAAGAAAAATTAAGATGAACCATTTGAGAGTATTTGGAGGTACGTGTTATGTACACAAAAACAAACAAGATAAATTGGATTATACATCAATTAAAACCATTTTTTTGGAATATTCTTCACATAAAAAGGGTTACAAGTGTTATGATCTAATTAATCACAAATTTCATATTTCTAGAGATGTAACATTTTTAGAAAATGAACCAAATTATAAAGATGTTGAAAATGAGATCAACATTCAAGAACCATCAAATATGTTTATAATTCCACAAATTGAGCATTTGAAGGAGGGTAGACCTCAAAGTGAAGATGAGATAGAAAAAATCTCACAAAGTGAAGATGATGGGAAAATATGGAAGACACTAGTGTAGAGGAAACTCCACGAAGAAGGTCATCAAGGTCAATACAACCATCAACAAGGTTAAGAGATTTTGTGACATATAAGGTACAATATCCGATTCAAAATTTTATTTCTTATAAAGAAATCTCGTTTCCACATTAATTGTTTCTCACTTCTATTTCTAAAGAACAAGAACCAAACAATTATCTTGAAGACATAAAAAACCCGGTTTGGATTAAAGCCATGAAGGAAGAGTTAAAAGCTCTTGAAAAAAAATAAAACATGGTTAATTGTACAGTTACCAAATAATAAAAAATTCGTAGGATGTAGATGGGTATATAAAATCATGTATAATAACAATGGTACCATAGAACGGTACCTCGCTTGGTTGCTAAAGGGAACACACAAACTTACGATATAGACTATTATGAGACTTTTGCACCCGTTGCCTGAATACCGTAAGAATTTTATTTTCAATTACGATAAACCAAACTATAATATATTAAAAGACAGTTTGAAGATTCACAATTGCCTTGATAAAGCAATTTCAGTACAAACAAATCTACTAATCAAACACAGGTAAGTCCTATAATTTATTTTTTCTTGATTCTTATTTCTTAATTAAAAAGCAACTAAATTTCACCATCCCAAAGTTGTTCAAGGGTCTTGTAGGGCCCATTGCATGAAACAAACTCCACTCCTGGAAATCCCTTGCGTTGTGATATTTGATCAATTTTTTCTCTTTCGTCAGCAGTCAATTCCCAGTTCAATATGTCCAGATTCTGTTTCATCCTTTCTTCATTGAAGCTTTTCACTAGTACACAGTCTCCTTGCTCAAATACCCATCTCAGACAAATCTGAGACAAATCCATTACAATTAGTTTAGTCATTTTTTAAATTAGTCATTGATTTTATGGCAATCGTTTTAGGGACGACCATATAGGGCCCAATAAGGCCCACTAAGTGAATGCCCTTTTTCTTTACCTGAGCCAATGATTTCCCCTTTGCTTGAGCAATCTGTTGCAACTCCTTGCTTGCCATGACCTGATCTGTACCCCATAGTGTTCCTTTAGCACCCAAAGGAGAGTAGGCGCACACTTGAATTCCCTTATCTTTGCAAAATTCTCTTAGCTTCTTCTGTTGCCAAAGGGGATTTACCTCCACCTTCACATAATTAAAAGGAGTTGTCATCAGTTAATTAAAACTTAAGAAAAATAATTAAAATTTCCAATTATAATATTTACATACATTAACAATGAATGTTTTGCTTCCTTCGGTTTACTGATAATTAATAGGGTTTTCTTAATACTTTCACTCAACGTTGAGTATTTTTAATTTAACCAATAGGAAATTTTATTGACAAATTAATAAACCTGAAAGGGAGGTAGCCCAGTTGGTTAGGAAAAATGTTCTAAGACTGTAGGTTATTCAAAGGTCGAGAGTTCGATTCTCCCTCACGACTTTATAGCTTCATTTAAAAAAAAAAAGATAAATTAATTAACCTGATTGGCAGCCGGAGGGATTTTTGCGAAAGAGAGCAGAAGCTCCAACTTCTTGCAGGAGAAATTGCTCACACCGATTGACTTGGCGAGGCCGAGACGGTTGCACTCCTCCATCGCCTCCCAGACAGAGCGCATGTCGAATACCTCGATCTCATCCGTTGGGAAAGGCAGCTCATACCGGCCGGGCTTTGTGCTCACTGGCCAGTGTATTAGATATAGATCAACATACTCCATTTGCAGATTACTGAATAAAATACAAATTGTATGTAGTGTTAAAGAAGAATAGCTAGATGGATTTTTTTTCTTTATACAAAAAAACATTATGTATATGAGATAAAAGTATTTCATTCAAGTAAATAAAACTGTTTTTTTGACCTCAAGGGACCAACACGTGAGAAATAGAAGAAAGATACCGAAAATATAATTTTAAGGAAAAACAAATGGAATGCGCAAATAAAAAATCTTGCATTTTAATGTTAGTTTTGTACAAAATAAAACATATATATCACTGTACAAAATAAAAACATAGTTTATTATGGTATGTAAAACTATTGCATGCTAGATTATGATTATAGTTAGCGGCTTAGCGCGCGCATATATATATTTATATGCTAATATGCTATATGTAGCATAGTGAGCTTCCGTGCAATGGTTTAATATTTGAGTTTTGAAAATCCTAACGGTCGATCCTGAACCGTTCAACATGATCTCCATATGAATATGTACTTGCAAACCAAATTTTACATTTTTTAGAATTTTTTTACTATTTTGTTAGATAGGTAGAAAATCACTTGATCTGAAAATTCTGTACTATTCAGATCAAGTGATTTTCTACCTATCTAAAAAATAGTAAAAAATTCTAAAAAATGTAAAATTTGGTTTGCAAGTACATGTTCATATGGAGACCACGTTGAACGGTTCGGATCGACCGTTAGAATAGAGGGCCTCCGTGCAACGGCTCAATATTTGGCTACGGTGCTACATGTAGTACATATTCCTATATATATTTGGCTCAATATATAGGAGTTGGCTACGGTGCTACATGTAGCATAGAGGGCCTCCGTGCAACGGCTCAATATTTGAGTTTTCAAAATCCTAACGGTCGATCCGAACCGTTCAACATGGTCTCCATATGAATATGTACTTGCAAACCAAATTTTACATTTTTTAGAATTTTTTTACTATTTTTTTAGATAGGTAGAAAAACACTTGATCTGAATGGTACAGAATTTTCAGATCAAGTGATTTTCTACCTATCTAAAAAATAGTAAAAAAATTCTAAAAAATGTAAAATTTGGTTTGCAAGTACATATTCATATGGAGATCATGTTGAACGGTTCGGATCGACAGTTAGAATTTTGAAAACTCAAATATTGAGCCGTAACACAGAGGCCCTCTATGCTTCGCGTAGCATATTAGCAATTTCCTATATATATATATAGAATCTGGCTAATATGCTACGCGTATATAAGGGTCCCTCCGTGCTACGGCTCACTTTTTGAGTTTTCAAAATCCTAACGGTCGATCCGAACCGTTCAACATGATCTCCATATTAATATGTACTTGCAAACCAAATTTTACATTTTTTAGAATTTTTTTACTATTTATTAAGCCACTTTGAAAATCGCTGATCCAATGGTCCAGAAAAGTTTACTGTTGTGTACAAATTAGTGTTTTTTCAAAGTGGCTTAATAAATAGTAAAAAAATTCTAAAAAATGTAAAATTTGGTTTGCAAGTACATATTAATATGGAGATCATGTTGAACGGTTCGGATCGACCGTTAGGATTTTGAAAACTCAAAAAGTGAGCCGTAGCACGGAGGGGCCTTATATACGCGTAGCACCGTAGCACTGTCCTATATATATATATATATATATATATATATATATATATAGGGACTGGCTAAATTGCTGCCGCAGCATTCTGGCCAGCTGCTGCCGAGGGCAATTTGGTCATTTCCGGTGTTCAAACAATAAATTTTTTTATACAGATATGTTCTAAATATTAAAATCTACTTGGAGACCAAATTTTACATTTTTTGGAATTTTTTAGCTATTTATTAGGCCACTTTGAAATTGGCTGATCCGGGTGAACAGTGCACCAAAATTCTGGACCGTGTGATCTGGAATTTTCAAAGTGGCTTAATAAATAGTAAAAAAATTCCAAAAAATGTAAAATTTGGTCTCCAAGTATATTTTAATATTTAGAACACATTGAACGGTTTCAGATTTGTTGTTTGAACACCGGAAATGACCAAATTGCCCCCGGCAGCAGCTGGCCAGAATGCTGCCGGCAGCAATTTAGCCAGTCCCTATATATATATATATATATATATATATATATATGTATGTATGTATGTATGTATATATGTATGTATATATGTATGTATGTATGTATGTATGTTGAAACCTTTGCATTAGGTACATTGTGTTTAACTTTAACTGAAATTATTAATAAAAACAATTGACTCGCTAAAAGAGATACCTTAATTAAGACTCAGAACAATGTTTTAGTTGACAACAATAGAGAAAGAAAAAATTACAGAGAGAAACAATAAATCACAAAAAAAAGATAACCAAACTCTTTACCGAAGTGTTGTCTCAAGTGCACTCATGACTCGATCCGGATGCGCATCACTGCACCAGAGCTTTGAGGTGATGAAGAGCTCATCACGGGACCCCACAAGACCCGTTAAGATAGCCCTAGCAATGGCCTCGCCGAGTGGCTTTTCAGACTGATAGAGAGCCGCAGTGTCAAAATGGCGGTAGCCTAGCTTGATTGCAGACAATATGGCTTCCTGCATTGTTTCAGACCCGGTGAAGGGGTAAACGGCTGTGCCCAAGCCGATTAGCGGCATGGCCTTGGGGCCAGAGAGTGTGTTTAGGTGCACTTCAGGGATGGTTCCCATTCTCTTAGATGGAAATGGAGCTATGAAAAATTGAGTAGGGGTCGGGCTGAGTGGCTAGGATGTTTTATCTTTGATAGAACTTTGCATTTCGGTACCTTGATTAGTATATATTTGCAAAACAAAAGGGCCCTTAATACAGAGAAATGGACGTCGTTGAATTAGGTCAAAACTCGAGGAGAAATATTTAATTAATAATTGGAAACAGTTAACTTACAACCTGCTTATTCGAGTTCACTACCTGATATCAACAAAATATAAAATCCTATCAAACACACAAAACACCAGCATATTAATTAGCTGGAAACCACCAATAATGCACCAATAATGCACAATAATGCACAATAATGCACAAGAATGCACCTTCTGTTTCACCTTACCTGCCCATAATGCACAAGGGAGATAATAAGTAGAATAATTTGTCTCACTACTAGAATTTCCGCTTTTTGTAACCAGTGCAATTGTTATTTCTAACCGGAGGAAGGGTCGATGGAACTAAAATTGCGTTTTCTGACACCATTAACAATTTCCACGATATCCCCATGGAAATAGTAGCAGTTGGAAATCCCTGTTTCCACATGAAAATATTCCTATCCGCCGTTGGAAATACTTTTGCATGACCCATGACCCGCCAAACAGACCAAATATTATATTTTATTAAAAGTTCATGAAAATACCTCTTCCAATGCCGTTGGAAATAAGTGTGAAGTAGGGAGACATATTTTTTTCATGGGCTACCATTGGAAATGTTTTGTATAATCTGTTTATATTATTTTATAGTGAATGTTCATGAAATTACTGGAGCACTTTGCTCTTGAAAATATTTTATTGATTTAGTTTATATTATTTTATAGATAGACTTATTATTTTCATGAGACTATCGTTGAAACAATTAAGTTCCAGGAGACAAAAACGTTTTTGTTTATTTGAGATCTCCCTTTGTAGCAATAAAAATAAATCACAGTAACAATTAGCTAGTATTAAATTGCAAAATATAAAATGAAACAATACAAATTGAAACATAAATTTAGGTATTTGGACTAAGCCAATCTATTTAATTTAGATACAAAATATTTGACAAATGCGAGCAATACATGCTATTTTCCTTTCATTTGAATGACTCTTTTGTCCTCCTGCAATATATGTTTTTAAACATATGAGTGTTAGTGAATGAGTAAAATAAGTAAATAGAATTAGTAAACAGTGATCATATATATATGCATAAGTACACTAGATTAACAAGGTCATGTAAATAAACATATTTGTAATAAAAAAACAATACAAGATGGTTATTGTCCTACAAGAAAGATTTCAACAAAGAAATTATTCATGGTCATAAAAGAAAATTTCTCTATGTTTGCATCAAATTTCTCTATGAATTGAAGTTTTTGGAAAGTACTGTTTTTTTTTTTTTTTTTGCAATTATCAATGGATCTGTTGACACTACATCCCATGATCAAATTAAAAAAAATAAAGCTTTACTGATTAATTCTCTTTATTAGAAAAGATATAAAAATAATAGTGTTATTCTACTATATTATCCTGTTTACTATATTTTTATATTTTTCTGGTTTTATATCCCTTTTATTCAAATAAAGTTCCTTTTATAAAAATATATACAAAAAAAACACAGTATATAAATAAATAAAACAAAAAGTGCTTTTTATAAAACTTCTCTTAATATATTTTAAAGGTAATTAGAAAGTGAACGCTTGAGAGTTGAGCCTTATGGTCCCCTCTCGCCAGATCTGTTTAAAAACTTCATAAAAAGATATTAAAAGAAGCAAAAATATAAAAACAGTAGATTAATTAGGTAAAAAAACACAAGGATTAGTAAAGGTTAAGCCTTATGTTTCCTTTGCTAATTCCTCAAAATACAAGGACCTATTTGCAAGAGAAATGATGTTAAAGTGTTGATATAATAGCATTAAGTTGCTAAATATTAACATCTTAAAAGATCTGTTTGCAAAAAAAGTAAGAGAAAAGAGGATAAAATTGCAAATAGGCATCAGTTTAGATCTGAGATTAAATAATTAATCCAATAATTTCTCAATGATATGTCCATTGAATCAAGAGAAAAGATCACAAAAAATGTAAATAAATGAAAACCAGGGACCTATGCAAAAATCCTTTTAGCTTTGGTTCTGACAACTTGATTACTTAATTGGATCTTTGATTGTAATATTTTTCTAAATTTGATCTTGCTTTTTCCCTTTTCTGGTATTGAAATAGCTAGCAGGTTCTCAAAATCTGACCCTTGAGACGTCCTGCTGGTAGTTTGAGTCCAACGACCCTTTGAATTGGGTGTTTGAGTCCTCGGTTTTTTTGGCTCAATTTTGGAGCAATCACCTTTGTAGCCAGAATGGTTAAGCATCGAGTTCATGGTGTTGATAAACTGTTCATGATCATCATCAGAATCGTTAGAAAAATGCCCATCTCGCTTATCAGATTGAACTTGGCAACCAGTGGCAGTAGATGCACCCATTTCTTTGGGGGTTGCCTGATCATCCAACAAGTCTTCATCCATCTCTTGCACAGGTGATATTGGTGGCGGGGGAGGAAGTTGAGGAGGGAGGGGGTTAACTCATGGGCCTTGGGCGACTCCTCTGGTGGATTGGCGACCTGTTCTCTTACTCGCCAGGCATTAACACTTTCAGTGTTCTCATTTTCGACCTCAATTTTGAGATCAAAACTGGAAACATAACCTGTGGCATCGCGATAAAGCTGCCAGTGTTGTTCAGTAAACAGTTTTGGATCACATGCTCTTACTTGAACGCGAGCAAATCGCCAATCATACTTATTCCTGGTAACAGGATCAAGTTGTAGAACTACTGCCCCAAAAGGGGTTGAGCAACTTATCAAATTCAATAAGATCCCAGAGATTTCTATTAAATGCCCAGATACGAAGCCACATAGATGTAAGACGCTTACCCACATTGAGACTCGGGTCCCAAGTTACAATTGGGAATTGAATCCCGACAATCAGTATAGAACCTCTGCGAGTAGCGAAGTTTTTCCAGGCCATGGACAGAGCTTGATGAGGTAGCGGAATTCATCAAAAACTAAAACACGCCACTTGTATTGACCAAAAAGGTGGTATATAGCTTTTTCCACCTTCTCGGGGCCCCACCTGACAATGTCATCAAGAATGAAGCTCTGTTGGAACTCACGTTCTCGTACCTCCGTAGCTGGAGAGGGATACGTGAATCGGAGCTCAAGAAGGCATGATTGATAAGCCTTAATTAAATATATTTTCGGTTAGCATTTTATCTCTAAAACTGTACCAAATTCCTTGTATTTTAGCTTAGTTTAACATAGAATACGCCAAAAAACCAAGTTACTGCCTTTGCCTTATTTAAATTGCAAAAATCGAGCAAATGGAGCAAAATACAGGCTAGTACGGGCCACACGAATTATGTGTGGGCGGTACAAACTCTGTGCGGGGCACACGAATTCTGTGTGGGCTGCATGGAAATAAGTTCGGTTGAAAAAAAGAATTCTGAAATTAAAATCAAGAAGTCTCCAATTTTTCCAGAGAGTTCTGCGGTATGTACAACCATTTTATGCGGGCCGCACGAACTAGAAAAGCTCATTTATGCGGGCCGCAAAAACCTTCTTCCTAAGCAAAATTCAGCTGACTTCTCATTTTGTGCGGGTGACACAGATTTTATGAAGGTCGCACGGGAGGCCGCACCAATGCCAATCTTGCCTTACTTCAAGATATCTTCTCAGATTTGCTGCTAGATTCTGGGGGATTGCTTCCAAAAAAAATTGCTATATATTGGCAGGGAGGCAGCAAGAGAAGGGATATTTGATTCATCTTTCATCTTTGAACCTAGTTTTAATTCTACACTTCTCTCTACATATTTTTTATCTTCTCCAAGTGAATTAAGGCGATTGGAGCGAAGGATTGAAGGTTTTTCAAGCGAGCAAAGTGAAGACAAAGGGCAGCAAGCAAGGAGATTGGTGTACTATATTCTCTTTCTTATTTTTCTCAGTTTTTATCATGTTTACTCTTGTATTTCTCTTGGATGTTAGCGCACCGATGAGATACTAGATTTTCTCTCTAGGGGCTTAGGCTTTAAGCATGAACTTGTGTTAAAATCTACTTTACTTGGATGGTTTTTTTTATGATGATTGTTTGCTTGCATGTTTGTTCTTGTTGATTTTATAATTCATGTGATTTTGTAATTTATGTGCTTATTAATTAGCGTTCTGCTTAGGTTTAACCAACTTGAGATGATTAGGATCAAGAATTGATGGTACCAAATTATATACATAAATAACCCTAGGATTTGAGATTAGAAATGACCAAATCTAATTCTTAGTCCGGAACCACAAGAAACAAAGGTTGAATTGAGGTGAAGGACTTAATCGTGAAGCCTCATATTTAATTGGGATCCCTATAATTGAACTGAATATTAGTGTGAATGACTTAATCGTGAAGTATCGGTATTTGGGAATAAACTAGGCTAACCTATGCTTATGATCTAGATAACTAGGTGAATAACTTAATCGTGAAATCCAAATTGTCTAGGCACGTCATTATTCACAAAAGTGGCCCTTTTTGATATTTAAGGATTAGAAACCCTATTATTGTAAATATGAATTTAGAAACTAATTAAGTGTGAATTTGAACCAAAGGATTGTGTGTCGATAGCCTCTAGACTCCTATCTATTTGAATCACAAAACTCTTTTTATTTGTTTGTTTTGAATTGCTTTGTTTAAAATTCAACTCTCAATCGAGTATTGAACCCACAAAACCAATTTTACAACAATCTCCCAATTTACTTTATTTGTACTTTTTTAGAATTAATTAATTTAGTAAGAAGTAATATTACTACAAGGATATGTTGTATGCTTGCAACTGATCTATTATTGTGTATTAAGGTTTATAAATTTAAAAGTGAAAAAATATATTAAATTGACTCATAATCCAATACCAAAAATATACAACAATGATCGGCTGTCGGATTTGAGGAGACAGGCTCGCGACCAATTGGTGGGATGCCAGGACAACGAGCCACCACGACGAGGTGCAACCATAGGAAGATCTGGATTTTTCGGCTGATCGGATGAGTTTGTCTCAATCGGAGAAGCTGGGGATGTGATTTTTGGAATAGGACTGGAAGGTGTTTGAAGAGGAATCGGATCGTCACGTGACTTATCACTTGCAGAAGGTTTAGAGGGAGTGAAAGGATATGTGCTTGTAGATGTTTTGCAGATCATTGATTTGTGGCCAAATTTGTTGCATACAAAGCATAGTTGAGCGTTGTGACAACTCGCTGCATGATGGCCCGTATTGCCACAATGGATGCAAATCAGATTAGTTGTAGTCGACTTGCTGCGAATCTCCTCTAGCTTCTGTTGAATGAGTCTATGGCGTGATTCAATCGGTATTGTGTGCGAAGTCGCTTGCCACACACGAATTGGAGGTTGTCGAACCACATCTGTAAACTGTTTCGGGCCAGCTTTGGACGCCATTAATGGCTTCTTATGGAACTTTGGGCCTTTGTTAGTAGCGAGATTTGCGAATTACTGCCAAAGTCGGTCCATCTGGAGCTGATGGATCGACACACTCGCTGAAAACGAAATTATTTTTTTTTTCTCGATTTTTTTTTTCGATTTTATGTTTTTTGTTTAGAACTCTCGTATATCTCGCCAAAAAATCGCCCTAAATATTGCCCTAGTTCCTCTCAAAATATCACTTAACTAATGTATTCTGAAAAACAATCAGTCAAAGTCTTCTATCAACCAATCAAAATATCAATCTCAACTTGTACATACGTACACGTCTAATCTCAAGTATGTCCAACGGCTGGGCATGTTTCCATTAAGCAATTAATAAACAGATTCAAGCATTTCAACTTGATTAAAAGTTGCTTAATGGAATGTAAGGTGCTGTAAGAGATTGCCCAAGCACCTTTGTTTTTAGAAATGAAGAATTTCATGTGTATCGTTTAAAAATCTCAAAATTACGTATTTTACCCTCTAAATATTATATTTACCCTTCTAAATTTTAAAAACTCACAAATTTACTCAATTGGAAATTTCATATATATTCCTCAAAAATCTCAAAATTACGTATTCCTCCCTCTAAATTTCATAATATTATATTAACCCATCTAGATTTAGAAAACTTACAAAATTTATCTAATTTATTAACTTTTCTATTTTAATTGATCCAATTTTTAGAGCAAATTGATTATTTTCTTACTTGTGAAACATACACAAACACATGCCATAATGTATGCGTATGCGTCACAATTAGCTAAATTAACTATTTGTCGTCGGAAATTGGTATAATGGGTACTACATATTAGTAGACATAAAAATTTTCTTATGCATACTACATATTTTCTAATAAATGGTATAATGGGTCCTTTATAAATTTAAAATGAGTTTTTAATAGAAACAATAAATTAGATAAATTTGTGAGTATTTAAAATACAAGGGTAAACATAATATTATGAATTTTAGAGGGAGAAATACATAATTTTAAGATTTTTGAGGGCTATGCATGAAATCCCCTCTAAAAAATTTTGTAACATGTTTAAGTGAAATAATTCATTTTATTACTTGTGAGTAGGGCTGCAAACGAACCGAACCGAATCGAACTTACCTCCAGTTTGAGTTTGGTTTGAAATAATTTCGAACTAAGTTTGGTTTGAATTAATTTCGAACGAACTCAATTTCGAATCAAATTTTTTACGAACTCAATTTCAAACTTTTACGAACTTTGTTATGACTTACGAGTTATGACTTATGGCTGAGCCATAGTTCGAAATTACAGCACTTTAATAAAAACTCAGGCATTCTGAATTCTAATTACACAGTACACCAAAGTTTATATCAAAGTTCATTACAAATACCAAAATTTATATCAAACACCAAAGTTTAGTACAATCAATCAAAGTTCGGTACAATCACAGAATCCAAAGTTTTTCAAATAGCCAACAGGAGCAACATCACCAAAGTTTTCAAATATCCAAAGTATTCAAAGTACAATTTAAATATCAATAGAAGTACAGAACAATCACCAAAGTCTTAGAATTATTACAAACTCAAATATTATCATAAATTGGGGGCTGCCAATTAGCCCCTGCGGCACCAGTCTAAGAGCCTCCAAATGAAATAGCGGCCTTTTTTTTTTTTTACAGAAATTTTATTAACAAAATAATAAAAATCATTTGGTTGAGTTGAGAACAAAAACTAAAAAAAAAAAACTTATTAAACCTTCCTTGTTCTCTGTGGCCAAAAAAAGAGAGGGGCTACTATTCCATTGGAGGCCCCTAGGCAGTCTTTCGGGCCGCTAAATAGTTTGGTGGCCTGAGTAAAATTTGAATTTTCATCAAACAGGGGTGTTTTGATTTTTTTTTTAATTATGATATAAATTAAAAATTCAGGAGGTAGTTGGTATTGATCTGTTTTAATAAGCATGAATAACTAAGAAAATTAAATCCATCTATCATTATTTTTTCACTCTAAGATTTACCTTTTTTATTTTGAATCACATAAGGGGACTCTTAGTTATAAAATACCTAATCCTAAATTTTCGACTA
>JAJGRW010000306.1:0-73535 GCA_025461045.1 Carex parvula | reverse complement strand
AGCGAGTGTGGTCGATCCATCAGCTCCAGATGGACCGACTTTGGCAGTAATTCGCAAAATCTCGCTACTAACAAAGGCCCAAAGTTCCATAAGAAGCCATTAATGGCGTCCAAAGCTGGCCCGAAACAGTTTACAGATGTGGTTCGACAAACCTCCAATTCGTGTGTGGCAAGCGACTTCACACCAATACCGATTGAATCACGCCATAGATCTCATTCAACAGAAGCTAGAGGAGATTCGCAGCAAGTCGACTACACTAATCTGTTTGCATCCATTGTGGCAATACGGGCCATCATGCAGCGAGTTGTCACAACGCTCAACTATGCTTTGTATGCAAACAAATTTGGCCACAAATCATGATCTGCAAAACATCTACAAGCCATATCTTTCACTCCCTCTAAACCTTCTGCAAGTGTAAGTCACGTGACGATCCGATTCCTCTTCAAACACCTTCCAGTCCTATTCCAAAAATCACATCCCCAGCTTCTCCGATTGAGACAAACTCATCCGATCAGCCGAAAAAATCCAGATCTTCCTATGGTTGCACCTCGTCGTGGTGGCTCGTTGTCCTGGCATCCCACCAATTGGTCGCGAGCCTGTCTCCTCAAATCCGACAGCCGATCATTGTTGTATATTTTGGTATTGGATTATGAGTCAATTTAATATATTTTTTCACTTTTAAATTTATAAACCTTAATACACAATATATGTCAGTTGCAAGCATACAACATATCCTTGTAGTATATTACTTCTTACTAATATAATTAATTCTAAAAAAGTACAAATAAGTAAATTGGGAGATTGTTGTAAAATTGGTTTTGGGGTTCAATACTCGATTGAGAGTTGAATTTTAAACAAAGCAATTCAAAACAAACAAATAAAAAGAGTTTTGTGATTCAAATAGATAGGAGTCTAGAGGCTATCGACACACAAATCCTTTGGTTCAAATTCACACTTAATTAGTTTCTAAATTCATATTTACAATGATAGGGTTTCTAATCCTTAAATATCAAAAAGGGTCACTTTTGTGAATAATGAGTGCCTAGACAATTTGGATTTCACGATTAAGTTCTTCACCTAGTTATCTAGATCATAAACATAGGTTAGCCTAGTTTATTTCCAAATACCGATACTTCACGATTAAGTCATTCACACTATATTCAGTTCAATTATAGGGATCCAATTAAATATGAGCTTCACGATTAAGTCCTTCACCTCAATTCAACCTTTGTTTCTTGTGGTTCCGGACTAAGAATTGATTTGGTCATTCTAATCTCAAATCCTAGGGTTATTTATGTATATAATTTGGTACCATCAATTCTTGATCCTAATCATCTCAAGTTGGTTAAACCTAAGCAGAACACTAATTAATAAGCACATAAATTACAAAATCACATGAATTATAAAATCAACAAGAACAAAACTGCAAGCAAACAATCATCATAAAAAAAAACCACCATCCAAGTAAAGTAGATTTAACACAAGTTCATGCTTAAAGCCTAAGCCCCTAGAGAGAAAATCTAGTATCTCATCGGTGCGCTAACATCCAAGAGAATACAAGAGTAAATATGATAAAAACTGAGAAAAAAAGAAAGAGAATATAGTACACCAATCTCCTTGCTTGCTGCCCTTTGTCTTCACTTTGCTCGCTTGAAAAACCTTCAATCCTTCGCTCCAATCGCCTTAATTCACTTGGAGAAGAATAAAAAATATGTAGAGAAGTGTAGAATTAAAACTAGGTTCAAAGATGAAAGATGAATCAAATATCCCTTCTCTTGCTGCCTCCCTGCCAATATATAGCAATTTTTTTTGGAAGCAATCCCCCAGAATCTAGCAGCAAATCTGAGAAGATATCTTGAAGTAAGGCAAGATTGGCATTGGTGCGGCCTCCCGTGCGACCTTCATAAAATCGTGTCACCCGCACAAAATGAGAAGTCAGCTGAATTTTGCTTAGGAAGAAGGTTTTTGCTGCCCGCATAAATGAGCTTTTCTAGTTCGTGCGGCCCGCATAAAATGGTTGTACATACCGCAGAACTCTCTGGAAAAATTGGAGACTTCTTGATTTTAATTTCAGAATTCTTTTTTCAACCGAATTTATTTCCATGCAGCCCACCAGAATTCGTGTGCCCCGCACAGAGTTTGTACCGCCCACACATAATTCGTGTGGCCCGTACTAGCCTGTATTTTGCTCCATTTGCTCGATTTTTGCAATTTAAATAAGGCAAAGGCAGTAACTTGGTTTTTTGGCGTATTCTATGTTAAACTAAGCTAAAATACAAGAAATTTGGTACAGTTTTAGAGATAAAATGCTAACCGAAAATATATTTTAAGGCTTATCAATCATGCCTTCTTGAGCTCCGATTCACGTATCCCTCTCCAGCTACGGAGGTACAAGAACGTGAGTTCCAACAGAGCTTCATTCTTGATGACATTGTCAGGTGGGGCCCCGAGAAGGTGGAAAAAGCTATATACCACCTTTTTGGTCAATACAAGTGGCGTGTTTTAGTTTTTGATGAATTCCGCTACCTCATCAAGCTCTGTCCATGGCCTGGAAAAACTTCGCTACTCGCAGAGGTTCTATACTGATTGTCGGGATTCAATTCCCAATTGTAACTTGGGACCCGAGTCTCAACGTGGGTAGCGTCTTACATCTATGTGGCTTCGTATATGGGCATTTAATAGAAATCTCTGGGATTTTGAATTTGATAAGTTGCTCAACCCCTTTTGGGGCAGTTTCTACAACTTTATCCTGTTACCAGGAATAAGTATGATTGGCGATTTGCTCGCGTTCAAGTAAGAGCAGTGATCCAAAACTGTTTACTAAACAACACTGGCAGCTTTATCGCGATGCCACAGGTTATGTTTCCAGTTTTGATCTCAAAATTGAGGTCGAAAATGAGAACACTGAAAGTGTTAATGCCTGGCGAGTAAGAGAACAGGTCGCCAATCCACCAGAGGAGTCGCCCAAGGCCCATGAGTTAACCCCCTCCCTCCTCAACTTCCTCCCCCGCCACCAATATCACCTGTGCAAGAGATGATGAAACTTGTTGGATGATCAGGCAACCCCCAAAGAAATGGGTGCATCTACTGCCACTGGTTGCCAAGTTCAATCTGATAAGCGAGATGGGCATTTTTCTAACGATTCTGATGATGATCATGAACAGTTTATCAACACCATGAACTCGATGCTTAACCATTCTGGCTACAAAGGTGATTGCTCCAAAATTGAGCCAAAAAAAACCGAGGACTCAAACACCCAATTCAAAGGGTCGTTGGACTCAAACTACCAGCAGGACGTCTCAAGGGTCAGATTTTGAGAACCTGCTAGCTATTTCAATACCAGAAAAGGGGAAAAGCAAGATCAAATTTAGAAAAATATTACAATCAAGATCCAATTAAGTAATCAAGTTGTCAGAACCAAAGCTAAAAGGATTTTTGCATAGGTCCCTGGTTTTCATTTATTTACATTTTTTGTGATCTTTTCTCTTGATTCAATGGACATATCATTGAGAAATTATTGGATTAATTATTTAATCTCAGATCTAAACTGATGCCTATTTGCAATTTTATCCTCTTTTCTCTTACTTTTTTTGCAAACAGATCTTTTAAGATGTTAATATTTAGCAACTTAATGCTATTATATCAACACTTTAACATCATTTCTCTTGCAAATAGGTCCTTGTATTTTGAGGAATTAGCAAAGGAAACATAAGGCTTAACCTTTACTAATCCTTGTGTTTTTTACCTAATTAATCTACTGTTTTTATATTTTTGCTTCTTTTAATATCTTTTTATGAAGTTTTTAAACAGATCTGGCGAGAGGGGACCATAAGGCTCAACTCTCAAGCGTTCACTTTCTAATTACCTTTAAAATATATTAAGAGAAGTTTTATAAAAGCACTTTTTGTTTTATTTATTTATATACTGTGTTTTTTTTGTATATATTTTTATAAAAGGAACTTTATTTGAATAAAAGGGATATAAAACCAGAAAAATATAAAAATATAGTAAACAGGATAATATAGTAGAATAACACTATTATTTTTATATCTTTTCTAATAAAGAGAATTAATCAGTAAAGCTTTTATTTTTTTTAATTTGATCATGGGATGTAGTGTCAACAGATCCATTGATAATTGCAAAAAAAAAAAAAAAACAGTACTTTCCAAAAACTTCAATTCATAGAGAAATTTGATGCAAAACATAGAGAAATTTTCTTTTATGACCATGAATAATTTCTTTGTTGAAATCTTTCTTGTAGGACAATAACCATCTTGTATTGTTTTTTTATTACAAATATGTTTATTTACATGACCTTGTTAATCTAGTGTACTTATGCATATATATATGATCACTGTTTACTAATTCTATTTACTTATTTTACTCATTCACTAACACTCATATGTTTAAAAACATATATTGCAGGAGGACAAAAGAGTCATTCAAATGAAAGGAAAATAGCATGTATTGCTCGCATTTGTCAAATATTTTGTATCTAAATTAAATAGATTGGCTTAGTCCAAATACCTAAATTTATGTTTCAATTTGTATTGTTTCATTTTATATTTTGCAATTTAATACTAGCTAATTGTTACTGTGATTTATTTTTATTGCTACAAAGGGAGATCTCAAATAACAAAAACGTTGTTGTCTCCTGGAACTTAATTGTTTCAACGATAGTCTCATGAAAATAATAAGTCTATCTATAAAATAATATAAACTAAATCAATAAAATATTTTCAAGAGCAAAGTGCTCCAGTAATTTCATGAACATTCACTATAAAATAATATAAACAGATTATACAAAACATTTCCAATGGTAGCCCATGAAAAAAATATGTCTCCCTACTTCACACTTATTTCCAACGGCATTGGAAGAGGTATTTTCATGAACTTTTAATAAAATATAATATTTGGTCTGTTTGGCGGGTCATGGGTCATGCAAAAGTATTTCCAACGGCGGATAGGAATATTTTCATGTGGAAACAGGGATTTCCAACTGCTACTATTTCCATGGGGATATCGTGGAAATTGTTAATGGTGTCAGAAAACGCAATTTTAGTTCCATCGACCCTTCCTCCGGTTAGAAATAACAATTGCACTGGTTACAAAAAGCGGAAATTCTAGTAGTGAGACAAATTATTCTACTTATTATCTCCCTTGTGCATTATGGGCAGGTAAGGTGAAACAGAAGGTGCATTCTTGTGCATTATTGTGCATTATTGTGCATTATTGGTGCATTATTGGTGGTTTCCAGCTAATTAATATGCTGGTGTTTTGTGTGTTTGATAGGATTTATATTTTGTTGATATCAGGTAGTGAACTCGAATAAGCAGGTTGTAAGTTAACTGTTTCCAATTATTAATTAAATATTTCTCCTCGGGTTTTGACCTAATTCAACGACGTCCATTTCTCTGTATTAAGGGCCCTTTTGTTTTGCAAATATATACTAATCAAGGTACCGAAATGCAAAGTTCTATCAAAGATAAAACATCCTAGCCACTCAGCCCGACCCCTACTCAATTTTCATAGCTCCATTTCCATCTAAGAGAATGGGAACCATCCCTGAAGTGCACCTAAACACACTCTCTGGCCCCAAGGCCATGCCGCTAATCGGCTTGGGCACAGCCGTTTACCCCTTCACCGGGTCTGAAACAATGCAGGAAGCCATATTGTCTGCAATCAAGCTAGGCTACCGCCATTTTGACACTGCGGCTCTCTATCAGTCTGAAAAGCCACTCGGCGAGGCCATTGCTAGGGCTATCTTAACGGGTCTTGTGGGGTCCCGTGATGAGCTCTTCATCACCTCAAAGCTCTGGTGCAGTGATGCGCATCCGGATCGAGTCATGAGTGCACTTGAGACAACACTTCGGTAAAGAGTTTGGTTATCTTTTTTTTGTGATTTATTGTTTCTCTCTGTAATTTTTTCTTTCTCTATTGTTGTCAACTAAAACATTGTTCTGAGTCTTAATTAAGGTATCTCTTTTAGCGAGTCAATTGTTTTATTAATAATTTCAGTTAAAGTTAAACACAATGTACCTAATGCAAAGGTTTCAACATACATACATACATACATACATATATACATACATATATACATACATACATACATACATATATATATATATATATATATATATATATATAGGGACTGGCTAAATTGCTGCCGGCAGCATTCTGGCCAGCTGCTGCCGGGGGCAATTTGGTCATTTCCGGTGTTCAAACAACAAATCTGAACCGTTCAATGTGTTCTAAATATTAAAATATACTTGGAGACCAAATTTTACATTTTTTGGAATTTTTTTACTATTTATTAAGCCACTTTGAAAATTCCAGATCACATGGTCCAGAATTTTGGTGCACTGTTCACCCGGATCAGCCAATTTCAAAGTGGCCTAATAAATAGCTAAAAATTCCAAAAAATGTAAAATTTGGTCTCCAAGTAGATTTTAATATTTAGAACATATCTGTATAAAAAAATTTATTGTTTGAACACCGGAAATGACCAAATTGCCCTCGGCAGCAGCTGGCCAGAATGCTGCCGGCAGCAATTTAGCCAGTCCCTATATATATATATATATATATATATATATATATATATATAGGACAGTGCTACGGTGCTACGCGTATATAAGGCCCCTCCGTGCTACGGCTCACTTTTTGAGTTTTCAAAATCCTAACGGTCGATCCGAACCGTTCAACATGATCTCCATATTAATATGTACTTGCAAACCAAATTTTACATTTTTTAGAATTTTTTTACTATTTATTAAGCCACTTTGAAAATCGCTGATCCAATGGTCCAGAAAAGTTTACTGTTGTGTACAAATTAGTGTTTTTTCAAAGTGGCTTAATAAATAGTAAAAAAATTCTAAAAAATGTAAAATTTGGTTTGCAAGTACATATTCATATGGAGATCATGTTGAACGGTTCAGGATCGACCGTTAGGATTTTGAAAACTCAAATATTAAACCATTGCACGGAAGCCCAATGCTACATATAGCATATTAGCATATAAATATATATATGCGCGCGCTAAGCCGCTAACTATAATCATAATCTAGCATGCAATAGTTTTACATACCATAATAAACTATGTTTTTATTTTGTACAGTGATATATATGTTTTATTTTGTACAAAACTAACATTAAAATGCTAGATTTTTTATTTGCGCATTCCATTTTTTTTTCCTTAAAATTATATTTTCGGTATCTTTCTTCTATTTCTCACGTGTTGGTCCCTTGAGGTCAAAAATACAGTTTTATTTACTTGAATGAAATACTTTTATCTCATATACATAATGTTTTTTTGTATAAAGAAAAAAAATCCATCTAGCTATTCTTCTTTAACACTACATACAATTTGTTTTTTATTCAGTAATCTGCAAATGGAGTATGCTGATCTATATCTAATACACTGGCCAGTGAGCACAAAGCCCGGCCGGTATGAGCTGCCTTTCCCAACGGATGAGATCGAGGTATTCGACATGCGCTCTGTCTGGGAGGCGATGGAGGAGTGCAACCATCTCGGCCTCGCCAAGTCAATCGGTGTGAGCAATTTCTCCTGCAAGAAGTTGGAGCTTCTGCTCTCTTTCGCAAAAATCCCTCCGGCTGCCAATCAGGTTAATTAATTTATCTTTTTTTTTTTTAAATCCTTTGCAGAAGCTATAAAGTCGTGAGGGAGAATCGAACTCTCGACCTTTGAATAACCTACAGTCTTAGAACATTTTTCCTAACCAACTGGGCTACCTCCCCTTTCAGGTTTATTAATTTGTCAATAAAATTTCCTATTGGTTAAATTAAAAATACTCAACGTTGAGTGAAAGTATTAAGAAAACCCTATTAATTATCAGTAAACCGAAGGAAGCAAAACATTCATTGTTAATGTATGTAAATATTATAATTGGAAATTTTAATTATTTTTCTTAAGTTTTAATTAACTGATGACAACTCCTTTTAATTATGTGAAGGTGGAGGTAAATCCCCTTTGGCAACAGAAGAAGCTAAGAGAATTTTGCAAAGATAAGGGAATTCAAGTGTGCGCCTACTCTCCTTTGGGTGCTAAAGGAACAATATGGGGTACAGATCAAGTCATGGCAAGCAAGGAGTTGCAACAGATTGCTCAAGCAAAGGGGAAATCGTTGGCTCAGGTAAAGAAAAAAGGGCATTAACTTAGTGGGCCTTTTGGGCCCTATATGGTCGTCCCTAAAACGATTGCCATAAAATCAATGACTATTTTAAAAAATGACTAAACTAATTGTAATGGATTTGTCTCAGATTTGTCTGAGATGGGTATTTGAGCAAGGAGACTGTGTACTAGTGAAAAGCTTCAATGAAGAAAGGATGAAACAGAATCTGGACATATTGAACTGGGAATTGACTGCTGACGAAAGAGAAAAAATTGATCAAATATCACAACGCAAGGGATTTCCAGGAGTGGAGTTTGTTTCATGCCATGGGCCCTACAAGACCCTTGAACAACTTTGGGATGGTGAAATTTAGCTGCTTTTTAATTAAGAAATAAGAATCAACAAAAAATAAATTATAGGACTTGCCTGTGTTTGATTAGTAGATTTGTTTGTACTGAAATTGCTTTATCAACGCAATTACGAATCTTCAAACTGTCTTTTAATATATTATAGTTTGGTTTACCGCAATTGAAAATAGAATTCTTACGGTATTCATTTTGGCAACGGGTTCAAAAGTCTCATAATAGTCTATACCGTAAGTTTGTCTGTACCCTTTGGCAACCAAACGAGGTACCGTTCTATGGTACCATCGTTATTATACATGATTTTATATACCCATCTACATCCTACGGATTTTTTATTATTTGGTAATTGTACAATTACTTATGTTTCATTTTTTTTCAAGAGCTTTTAACTTTTCCTTGATGGCTTTAATCCAACCGGGTTTTTTATGGCTTCAAGACAATTCTTTGGTTCTTGTTCTTTAGAAATAAAAGTGAGAAACAATTTACGTGGAGTTGAGATTCTTTTATAAGAAATAAAATTTTGAATCGGATATTGTACCTTATATGTCACAAAATCTCTTAACCTTGTTGATGGTTGTATTGACCTTGATGACCTTCTTCGTAGAGTTTCCTCTACACTAGTGTCTTCCATATTTTCCCCATCATCTTCACTTTGTGAGATTTCTTCTATCTCACTTGCACTTTCATTTTCATTTTTATTTTCTATTTGAGGTCTATCCACCTCCAAATGCTCAATTTGTGGCATTATAAATATATTTGATGGGTCTTGAATGTTGATATCTTTTTCAATATTTTTGTAATATGGTTCATTTTATAGAAATGTTACATCTCTAGAAATATAATTTTTTTGATTAATTAGATCATAGCATTTATAACTTTTTTTGTGTGAAGAATATAAAAAAAAGTTTTAATTGATGTATAATCCAATTTTTCTTGTTTGTTTTTGTGTACATAACACGTACCTCCAAATACTCTCAAATGGTTCATCTTAATTTTTCTTTGGTAAAGGAGTTCTACTGGACTCTTATAATCTAAAACCACACTTGGTAATCTATTTATTAAATATGTTGAAGTTAGAATGACATCCGGCCAAAAATTTTTAGGAATATTATTTTAAAATAAAAATACTCTTGTCATTTCAAGAAGATGTCGATTTTTTCGTTCTGACACTCCATTTTGTTCGAGTGTGTAGACACAAGTGGTTTGATGTAAAATTCTCTTTTGTTTGAAGAAATTTGAAAAGTTTTGGTTTACAAATTCCATTCCATTATCGGTTCTAAAAACTTTAATTTTGGCATCAAATTGAGTTTCTACAAAATTATAGAATTCTTGAAAGTGTGAGAAAACTTCACTTTTATTTTTCATTAAAAACCAAGTTGTGCGAGAAAAATCATCAATGAAAATAACAAAATATTTATATCCATTAAATGATTCAATAGGTGCCGGTCCACATACATCCGAATGAATTAAATCAAAAGTTTTTTCACTCTTACAATTTGATGAATAAAACAGTAATCTAGTGTGTCTTTCTAACTTACACACTTCACAATTACTACAATCTATTTTAGGGAAATAAAAAATATACTTTAAAATTTTCTCGGAAGGATGCCCAATTATTCTATGCCAAAGAGTGCTTAAATCTTCTTGTCTCTTGACACTTAAATTAATTTTTTCATGATTCAACATATAAAGTCCATTTTCTACAGCTCCTTCACCAATCATCCTCTTGGTTGTTCATTCATGAAAAATCACATTTTTAGTTGTAAAATGACTTCATATTGTAATTCTTTTGTAATTTTACTAATGGATAACAAATTTGATGAACAATTTTCTAAGTATAACACATTTGGTAGTTCTTTGGATAAAATGTTAATTGTACCAATTCCTTTAATTTTCATTTTCTCACCATAGCAACAGTTACAAATTGATCGGTTTTACTAAGTTCAAAATTATCTAGCAAGTCTTTATTTCCGGTCATATGATCCGTTGCTCCGGAGTCTAGAATCTGTTTGACCCTAAAAAGTTGGGATAACAAAAAAAATAATAAATGATAAAAAAAATAAAAAAAGAATAATAAAAAAAAGATGAAATAGGCTAAAGAAAAAATAAAATGATAAAAAAAAAGGATGTCGTTGGTTAGAAACCATTAGCCGAAACAAAAAAAATATATAAAATACATAATAAATGGAATTGCGCTATATTGGCCGAATAAAAAAAATTTATTAAATGGCCGAATCTTGTATAGGCCGAATTAAAAAATATATTTGGTTTAAAGACTGAATGCTTCAATGGCCCATTCGGATTGCATGGCCCAAATTGAGAGGATAGAATATGCTCTAGAATATGCTCTAGATATTTTTGTTCCCATGGACACATGTCACATTACCAATGAAAATGCCAAAATAGGAGGGATAAAGATGCTCTAGAATATACTCTAGATATTTTTGCTCCTATGGACACATGTCACATGACTAATGAAGATGCCAAGATGTCAAGAATATTCCCTTCAAGCTTGAGGGATAAGTATGACCTACTTGAATGCATCTAAACCTTTGAATGAGAGTTAATACAAAGGAGTGGTAGGGGATCATGCCAATAAGGCTCCTCTAAACCCTAGGCTCTACCCCTTGCCTAGCCTATATAAACCCCTCATTTGAAGATAAGAAGAACATAAGAAAAAGGAGAACACAACATATACACAATATACAACACAACACACACAACATATACACCCTAGGAGGCCGAAATCACACATAGAGCAAAGCATTGAAGCTTCTTCCCTAAAAACCTTCTTCTCATCCAAAAACCAAATAGAAATAGGTAGAAATCCAACTCTTTTATATATGTAGTGCCTTAAAGGTCTTGATGTACATGTAAATGGAGCTATGGATCAATAAAGCATGCTTATTTGAAACTTGAAATCTATATCTTGTCTTTTAATATTCATTCTTTTGATTTTTTTTTTTTGCTTGATTCAATTTGCTCTCTTGCTTTCTTTCATCTTTTTCATGGCATGAATAAAAGAGATTTTAGATTCTTAGTTTCAATGATAACTATGGATCTAGGTTCTAAAAAAAATAATAAAATCATTTCTTTTTCTTGCTACGATCAATGTAGTAATGAATTAGATTTCGAGTTTAAGTTCTTTTGAGTAAATAAAACTCTCTTTATTGTAATCAATACAATAATAGAGAGAATAATAAAGATGAGGCATAATTCAACTTAAATAGTTGATCAAAACAAAAAAGCCCATGATTCTACTAAAAATCTCTTCTCTTCTGTTTCTTTCTTTCTTTTCTAAACACCTTTAATTCCTTCTAAAAATGGTTAGATAATGGAGTATGAGGGTTGAGCCATGAGGTTTCCCCCCATATGGAAATTATATTAATTATTTTATGAAGAAATTAAAAGGGAAATAAAGTGACAATAAAAAAATTAAGTACACAAGAGTTAATAGGGTTGAGCCATGAGGTCTCCCCTATTATTCTCTCAACCCAAAGATCCAAAGGACCTATTTGCAAAAGATGAAATTCAAGATACAATGTTATAAAGCAAGAAAAATTGCTAAAATAACAATATCTTGAAAGACTTGTTTGCAAAAAGTGAGAGATGGAGATTTAAAATGTAAATAGACAATGGCTAATAGCACAAGCGGCCGGTACTAAGGAATCACTCGCCTCACGGCCGCCTAGAAATCAGCAAGCTCACCAAGACAGACACACCACAAGAAATGCACCAAACCGCAAGAAAAAGGCACCAACCAAAACCCTAGGGTTTCGGAAAAATAGCAAGACAGGCAAACGGAAACGAAGAGGAAAAAGGGAGTTTTTCTCAACACATGAGCAAGAAAAGAGAGAAGAGAGAAATAACAACCAAACCCACGGAAGAGATGAGAGTGGCATAAATAGCCAGAGAAGCCACGAGGGAAGGGGTGCAGGTCAAAGGCGTCAGGGCTCCCTGATAGCCATACCTGCGAAGGTCGTCGCGCGCACGAGGGCGACGCGACAGGGGCAGTTGAGCGATCAAAACCACAAGCGCGAAAGAGCGAGAGAGAGAGATTTAGAGTTCTCGCGGCTACAGCGCAAAAGAGAGAAAGGGAGTGGGATTCGAACGGGAGGGGTCCAGGGGACAGAGAGAGAAGGAGAAGGAAGGCAGAAAGGGTTTTAAGGTTGCTCCTTCAAGATTCGTGCAGATGTCAAATTGAACGGTTGAGATAAATCACACAATCAAGATGGTTAAATTCGTGATCTCCTTGATCAATATAATTAAAATTCGAGGTGATTAAACGACATTCGCGTTTTAGGAATTAGTACGAAGTTCTCGGATGATTCTTGGTTCATTCTATAATTTATTTGTTACCTTTCTAATTATTAATAAAAATGGTTATTAATAGGATCGTGTTTAATTCGGAAATTCGTATCTACAAAAATTTATCTATAACTCGTAAATTTTTAAATTGGTTTAACATATGAACCAACATAATCTATTTAGTTTAATGACTTTTATTTACTTAATTAATTTCAAAACTTGTTAAATTTTTAAATAAAACTTCTAGAACTCCTAATATTATAAAATTGATTTGATAATCAATTTTACCAAAACAATTCATCCATTTATTTATTTAACATTTAATTAAGTTAATTAATGTACCAAATTTTTAATTAGTTGAAAAATCTTAATTATTAGGCTAATTAACTAAATTAAATTTTACGGGTTATAACAATATGGAAACATAGAAATGAGCATTGTTTTGCAACTGGTAAAAAGAAATCAGTGAGACAAATTATTCTACTTATTATCTCTCTTGTGCATTATTGGACAGGTAAGGTGAAACAGAAGGTGTCTGACTCAACAGCTTTGTGGCTCCCAGTGGATATGGATGTTCTTCCTCTTGCCAGCTAGCACCCAAATGATGAAGCAGAAGACACCAACGTGGTAGAATACTCAGGACCCAGATGGTGCCTTATGGAAAATAGACTCAGAAGATGGTCACTAGCTTCCATGTCAAATTTTGTAGTTACATATATATCTCAACCCAGCCTCCAATGAGTCACTTAAATATAAGAATATCTGGAACTTCTTTAATTATTGCCTTTTGATTACAGCCTTGCCTATAGTAATTCATAAGCAGCTGTCTGTCTTTATTTACTATGTTGGATTGTGGTGGTTTCCAGCTGATATGCTGATGTTTTGTGTTTGATAGGATTTTATATTTTGTTGATATCAGGTAGTGAACTCGAATAAGCAGGTTGTAAGTTAACTGTTTCCAATTATTAATTAAATATTTCTCCTCGAGTTTTGACCTTCAACGACGTCGATTTCTCTGTATTAGCCCCACCCCCACAACAATAATTAACCAAAAGTGCTCATAAACACCTCTACCCAATACAATACATTTACCTCTATAAAATATTACATTTTGTTTTTACACTATTGCTTCAGCCCTCTCAGCCTACATAACTGTTATCACGTGAACTAAGCCAGCAATTTTGTAGTAAATTACACGCACATGCCCTGACACGGAGACAAGACGAGGGCCCTTTCGTTTTGCAAATATATACCAAATCAAGGTACCGAAATGCAAAGTTCTATCAAAGATAAAACATCCTAGCCACTCAGCCCCATGACCCCTACTCAATTATTCATAGCCCCATTTCCATCTAAGAGAATGGGAACCATCCCTGAAGTGCACCTAAACACACTCTCCGGCCCCAAGGCCATGCCGCTAATCGGCTTGGGCACGGCCGTTTACCCCTTCACCGGGTCTGAAACAATGCAGGAAGCCATATTGTCTGCAATCAAGCTAGGCTACCGCCATTTTGACACTGCGGCTCTCTATCAGTCTGAAAAGCCACTCGGCGAGGCCATTGCTAGGGCTATCTCAACGGGTCTTGTGGGGTCACGTGATGAGCTCTTCATCACCTCGAAGCTCTGGTGCAGTGATGCGCATCCGGATCGTGTCATGGGTGCACTTGAGACAACACTTCGGTAAAGAGTTTGGTTATTTTTTTTTTTGTGATTTATTGTTTCTCTCTGTAATTTTTTCTCTCTCTATTGTTGTCAACTAAAACATTGTTCTGAGTCTTAATTAAGGTATCTCTTTTAGCGAGTCAATTGTTTTTATTAATAATTTCAGTTAAAGTTAAACACAATGTACCTAATGCAAAGGTTTCAGAGTAGAACTAGGGTGCTCTCGAGTTCACCAAGCCCTTGGTGAACTCAAGACCAAAACTCATTGGATCGGCTTCAAACGACGAATCTGACCGTTGAAACCCGTCTACCTTACGAGTGATGCGTCTACATGAAAAAATTTTAAATTTTGAAATTAATTTTGCATAGAATCAAGTGGTCATAATTAGAAGGTTAATAAATTAATTTTAATGCATTCATTTTTTGACGTTTTTTGACCACTTGACTTTATGCAAAATTAATTTCAAAATTTAAAATTTTTACATGTAGACGCATCACTCGTAAGGTAGACGGGTTTCAACGGTCGAATTCGTCGTTTGAAGCCGATCCAATGAGTTTTGGACTTGAGTTCACCAAGGACTTGGTGAACTCGAGAGCACCCTAGTTCTACTCAAGGTTTCAACATATATATATATATAGAGAGAGAGAGATGGGCTATTGTGCTTTGCAAAGTAAAACACCCTCTTTACTTCGGGTCACATTTTCATTTTGAAAATCCAAACAACCGATCCGAACCGTTCAACATGTTCTATATTGAAATGTGCTTGGAGACTAAATTTTACATTTTTTGGAATAAATTTTACTATTTATTAAGCCATTTTGAAAATCGCTGATCCACTGTGAACAGTAAAAAAAGTAAAAGTGTATAGACCACCGGATCAGCGATTTTCAAAGTGGCTTAATAAATAGTAAAAAACTTCCAAAAAATGTAAAATTTAGTCTCCAAGAACATTTCAATATTTTGAACATGTTGAACGGTTTGGATCGGTTGTTTGGATTTTCAAAATAAAAAATATGATCCGAAGTAAAGAGGCTGTTTTACTTTGCAAAGCACAATAGCCCATCTCTCTCTCTCTCTCTCTCTCTATATATATATATATATATATATATATATATAGAGAGAGAGATGGGCTAATTTGCTGTTGGCAGCATTTCGGCCAGCTGCTGCCGGCCTATATTTAGCCATACGATGTTCAAACAACAAATCCAAACCGTTAGATGTGATCTCTATATTAAAATCTACTTTGAGACCAAATTTTACATTTTTTGGAATTTTTTTACTATTTATTAAGCCACTTTGAAAATTGCAGATCATATGGTCCATACTGTTTTTACTGTTCACCCGGATCAGCAATTTTCAAAGTGGCTTAATAAATAGTAAAAAAATTCCAAAAAATGTAAAATTTGGTATCCAAGTAGATTTTAATATAGAGATCACATCTAACAGTTTAGATTTGTGGTTTGAACATCGTATGGCTAAATATAGCCCCGGCAGCAGCTGGCCAAAATGCTGCCAGCAGCAACTTAGCCATACTCTCTCTCTCTCTCTCTATATATATATATAGAGAGTAAGGCTACGGTGCTTTGCAAATTAAAGAGGGTGTTTTACTTCGGGCCACTTTTTCAATTTGCAAAACCCAAACAACCGATCCGAACCGTTCAACATGTTCTAAATGTTGAAATGTGCTTGGAGACCAAATTTTACATTTTTTGGAATTTTTTTACTATTTATTAAGCCACTTTGAAAATCGCTGATCCGGTGGTCCAGAAAATTTTACTGTTTTTTACTGTTTACCGTCGGATCAGCGATTTTCAAAGTGGCTTAATAAATAGTAAAAAAATTCCAAAAAATGTAAAATTTGGTCTCCAAGCATATTTCAACATTTAGAACATGTTGAACGGTTCGGATCGGTTGTTTGGATTTTGCAAATTGAAAAAGTGGCCCGAAGTAAAACACCCTCTTTAATTTGCAAAGCACCGTAGCCTTACTATATATATATATATAGGGTAGAACTAGGGTGTTCTTAAGTTCACCAAGTCTCTTGGTGAACTCAAGTTTAAAACCCATCAGATCGGCTTCAAACGACGAATCCGAACCGTTAAAACCCGCCTACCTTACGAGTGATGCGCGTGGTAAGCCGCTAACTATAATCATCATAATCTAGCATGCAATAGTTTTACATACCATAATAAACTATGTTTTTATTTTGTACAGTGATATATATGTTTTATTTTGTACAAAACTAACATTAAAATGCAAGATTTTTTATTTGCGCATTCCATTTGTTTTTCCTTAAAATATATTTTCGGTATCTTTCTTCTATTTCTCACGTGTTGGTCCCTTGAGGTCAAAAATACAGTTTTATTTACTTGAATGAAATACTTTTATCTCATATACATAATGTTTTTTTGTATAAAGAAAAAAAATCCATCTAGCTATTCTTCTTTAACACTACATACAATTTGTATTTTATTCAGTAATCTGCAAATGGAGTATGTTGATCTATATCTAATACACTGGCCAGTGAGCACAAAGCCCGGCCGGTATGAGCTGCCTTTCCCAACGGATGAGATCGAGGTATTCGACATGCGCTCTGTCTGGGAGGCGATGGAGGAGTGCAACCATCTCGGCCTTGCCAAGTCAATCGGTGTGAGCAATTTCTCCTGCAAGAAGTTGGAGCTTCTGCTCTCTTTCGCAAAAATCCCTCCGGTTGCCAATCAGGTTAATTAATTTGTTTTTTTTTTTTAAATCCTTCGCAGAAGCGATGAAGTCGTGAGGGAGATACGAACTCTCGATCTTTGAATAACCTACAGTTTTAGAACTTTTTTCCTAACCAACTGGGCTACCTCCCCTTTCAGGTTTATTAATTTGTCAATAAAATTTCCTATTGGTTAAATTAAAAATACTCAACGTTGAGTGAAAGTATTAAGAAAACCCTATTAATTATCAGTAAACCAAAGGAAGCAAAACATTCATTGTTAATGTATATAAATATTATAATTGGAAATTTTAATTATTTTTCTCAAGTTATAATTAACTGATGACAACTCCTTTTAATTATGTGAAGGTGGAGGTAAATCCCCTTTGGCAACAGAAGAAGCTAAGAGAATTTTGCAAAGATAAGGGACTTGAAGTGTGCGCCTACTCTCCTTTGGGTGCTAAAGGAACACTATGGGGTACAGATCAAGTCATGGCAAGTAAGGAGTTGCAACAGATTGCTCAAGCAAAGGGGAAATCATTGGCTCAGGTAAAGAAAAAGAGAACGGAGTAGGTCCGATGGGCATCGGACCTACTTTTAGGTCCAACGAGCATGATGACCGTCCGATCTAATTTAAGATTTGTGCACACAAAAATTGAAACAGATCCGTATGAAGTTTAAAGCGTTTTGCACGAATCTTAAAGCAAATCGACGGTGATTAAACCCATCCAACCAAAGTAGGTCCGATGCCCATCGGACAGGGCATCGGATCTACTCTCAAGTGAAAGAAAAAAGGGCATTAACTTAGTGGGCCTTATTGGGCCCTATATGGTCGTCCCTAAAACGATTGCCATAAAATCAATGACTTTAAAAAATGACTAAACTAATTGTAATGGATTTGTGTCAGATTTGTCTGAGATGGGTATTTGAGCAAGGAGACTGTGTACTAGTGAAAAGCTTCAATGAAGAAAGGATGAAACAGAATCTGGACATATTGAACTGGGAATTGACTGCTGACGAAAGACAAAAAATTGATCAAATATCACAACGCAAGGGATTTCCAGGACTAGAGTTTGTTTCATGCAATGGGCCCTACAAGACCCTTGAACAACTTTGGGATGGTGAAATTTAGCTGCTTTTTAATTAAGAAATAAGAATCAAGAAAAAATAAATTATAGGACTTGCCTGTGTTTGATTATAGTAGATTTGTTTGTACTGAAATTGCTTTATCAAGGAAATTACGAATCTTCAAACTGTCTTTTAATATATTATAGTTTGGTTCTCTCAGGCTTTTTAAGCAAATTATTTGTCTGTCTCATCCATCCATTAGATTGATCTGACGGACCGATACAAATATAAGATTCATATTCTCTCTTTGCAAACCGCATGTACAGACTCCTCAAGTTAGCTCAGAAAACTTATCTGAAGCTGTGAAGCTATCATCTCTCTTTGTATAACAAAAAAAAAAAAAATTAGTTTAGGGGGAATTTCATGTATACCCCTCAAGTAGGGGTGTTCAAACGAATTGGTTTGTTTGGTTTTCAACCGAGCTGACAATTTTTGGTTTAAATGGATCGGTTTTTTGGTTTAAATAGATGGTTCGGTTGAATTTGTAAATTATTTTGGTTTAAATGGATTGGTTCGGTTTAGACTTTTTAAAACTGACTAAACCGAACTGACCGAATTAGAATGGTTCAAATATGATTTATATTTGTTTGGTTCAATCATCGCTTACTTCCTTCCATTTGATTTGGATATTTTAGAACATCTACATATTTTGTATTAATTGAACAATGTGTGTAATATTAACTTGCTTGTATCTATGAAATTACTAATGTATTGGTGTATATATTGAGTTTTGATTTTTTTTTTAAATTTAATCTCTCTTATAGCCTTATTCGGTTCAACAAAACAAACTGAAATTTAATTCGATTCAAACGGTTCGGTTAGTTCGATATGATTTTTAAAAACCGACAAATTTGGTATGCCTATTTTATTTCGGTTTCAACGGAACCGACCGTTTGAACACCCCTACTCATAAACTTAAAAATTACGAATTTCCCCCTCTAAACTTCATAATATCATATTTACCCTTCTAAACTTCAAAAACTCACAAATTTACCCATTTTATTACAATTTCTATTAAAACTCATTTTAAATTTATAAAATACCCAATTTTACCTTCTATTAAACAATAAAAAAATATGTAATATGTTTAAGAAAAATATTAGTCTTCAAATTAGTCGATTTTCGAGGATAAATGGTTAATTTGTCTGCTTCTGGCGTATATGCAGTGGCATTTACGTATACACTTATATATACATCAGAAGTACATAAATGAATTATTTGCCCTCGAAAACCAATTAATTAGAAGACTGACATTTTTCTTAAACATATTACATATTTTTTTAATAAAGAGTAAAAGAGGTACTTTATAAATTTAAAATGAGTTTTAATAGGAAATACAATAAAATGGGTATATTTTTTGAAGTTCAGAAGGGTAAATATGATATTATGAAGTTTAGAAAAACAATATGTATATCATATTTTTTTTTTCTATTTTTGGATATCATAATATCATATTTACTCTTCTGAACTTAAAAAACTCACAAATTTATCTATTTTATTGTCTTTTTTATTAAAACTCGTTATAAATTTATAAAGTACCCATTTTATTCTTTATTAAAAAAATAAAAAATATGTAGCATGTTTAAGAAAATGTCAGTATTCTAATTGTTTTTCTTATAAATTAGTTGTTCATTAATTTGATATTTTAAGAAAAATGGGTAAACTTTTAAAATTATATAATAAGAAAATAGAAAAATATGATATACATATTTTTTTCTTATAAATTTGTTGTTCATTAATTTTTATACAATTTAATTAATATTTGATATTTTATTGAACACTATTAAATATAAATATTTTACTTGAGATTTAAAAATATATATTTTAATAATGGTTAAAATTATTAAATCGATTGTTAATAAATCCACATCCTTGATAATAAAAAAAAATTAAGAAAATGGAGCCGTGTCGTTCGAAGTGCGTTTACGAGTTTGCAAGAGTTGTGTTTGAAAACCGGAACAAATAACAAGAATATTATTTGTTCCATGCACTGGCCCCCACACCCAAACTCAAGTGCGGGATCCCAACGTTTTATGTCCTTGTCGTCTTCAAAGACCAGGTCTAGAAGAGGAATTACCCGGCTTCTCATTTCCAGAAGTTACAGAGGTGCGTGGAATTGCTCCGTTCTCAATTTCTCATAGTTAAGCACATATCGATGACAAACGGGACCCGCATAAAGGTTCCACTCAAACACACCGTCTCTGGTGCTCCCCCGCCCCCGGACTCGTTTCCCGTTGGACTCCGTCGTAGCAAATCTTAGTATCAATGCGAGTCGACCGTTTCCGGTTCAAATTTCCCTGGAGGGGGCGGGCCTCACTCCTACTCTCCGCAGCAGCGGCTGCCGCCTTGACTGCCACCGCAGCCTCTACCTCCTGCGAGAGCGCCAGTCTTGCGGCCGACGGAATCATCCGCTCCTCACGTGCTATATCCACCGTATGTTTTTCTCAGCTTCTTGTATCGATCGATCGGAACTCCTTTGGGCACATTCAGGATCCCAATAGATATATGAATCCACAAAAATGTTACAAGATGAACATTTAATTGTAATTTTTCTTACCAGTAAGAAATTTTTTGTCTTTTAATTAGATTGCTTTTGTTGTGGCGGACTACAAGTATTCTTTACGCGGGTTGCCTCGAGATTCAGAAGACTACCTATTTAAGCTATCTGAGGTTAAATTTGGTTTCTGTCAATTTTCTAGTTATTTGTGCTTTTTTGCATATGACACCACCATTACATATATACATTGCTGTATATGTGATTGGCTTCCGAGTTCGAGCATTTTGAGTTATTTACAAATAACCCCATCCTAGATTAAGTGATTCTAAGTTGTATTGCAGTAAATGCTGAATGTTTCTCTTTAACTCTGGCATAATATTTCTTTTCATTAGTCCAAGTTGGACTAAAACCATGCCAGCCGGACTGAGGTGTTGGGTTCCAAATTATATAGCTAGCATGAAAAAACAGGTTTTAAGTATTTTATTTTTGAGAAAGTTAGTTAGTCAACATTTGCTTAACTAGATTGTTGGTTTGACAATGGATGCTATTTGAAAGCAACTTAAATATTTTTTGGCAAAATTGAAATTAATTAAATATAGCAAATTAAATTTGAAAAAAAATTCCTTTCTTAATTACCTTAAAAATGATGGTTACTGAACTTATCACCTCTTACCAGGTTCATTTACGATCAGCCAAGAAACTACTCAAACTCTGTGAAGCCAATGGTGGATTTTATGTTAAAGCTGGTCAATTTGTTTCATCACTGAGGCAGGTGCCCAAGGAATATACTTCAACTCTCTCATGCCTACAAGATAAGGTGTGTACTTTTATGTGTCCTATGCATGATATTGTACTTGTTGTTTAGTATACTTTATGATTCTTCTGTTGTGAAGGCATTATGCTTAATAATTTTCGTGTACTGAATTGCAAAGCAGGCAACTCCATATAATTTTGCAGATATCAAAGTGGTGATAGAAAAAAACCTGGGAAGGGATTTATCTACCTTGTAAGTATAAAACACTCGCTACAACAAAGATATCAATTGCGGAACTATTTTGTAAATTGTGGATGGTTTTGATGAACCATCAGTTTGTAAATTGTGGTTTGTTAGATTCTTGGCATTCGATGAACAGCCAATTGCTGCTGCTTCAATTGCTCAGGTGCATCATGGTGTATTGAACAATAAGCAAGAAGTAGCTATAAAAGTGAGGATAAAATATGATGTTTACTTATTCTCATATAAAAGATAAACTTCTTTTCTTGGTTTATAAGAGGAAAAAGTGTTTTTCTGTATTGAAAATTTCATGTCATGTTAGGTGCAATATCCTGGACTGGAGCAGAGAATGAAGATAGATATCATGACGATGGCAATCTTATCAAAATCCATTTCAAAGGTAAACTTCCATTGCAGATTTAATTGTTTTATTTTGTTCTTCATCTGTGGTATATCAATTGTTAAGACTTCGTTTTATTTTACAGGTTTTTCCCGAATTCAGGTTTGAGCGGGTATTACGTCAATTTCAGCAGACCATGTCACTTGAACTTGGTGAGTACAATATATATCTCTCTCTTTCTCCTCCTTTTCTTTGAATTTTTCGTAGTATGCTGAACTTAATGTTATCATTAAAAAAAATTTGTAGATTTTCTCCAGGAGGCAAACAATTCTCAGAGAGTAGCAACCTATTTTACGAAAAACAAGGCAGTTAAAGTTCCCATTGTTTTTAGGGTTGGAACAGTAAATTTTACAAAACATTAGCTATATTTGTGCAAAATATTCATCTGAAGTAAATTTTATATCAGAGTCTTCTGAAGATTGTTATCAATCCTAATTTTTGGACCTTTTATTTCTCAGGATCTAACGACCCCCCAGGTTTTGACAATGGAGTTTTGCTATGGACAAAAAGTATGTAGTCAGTAAATTGATGCCCCCAGTTCTATTTCTAATTCATTTCAAATATTTCTAACTTAGGAATCCTCAAATTTTAGGTGGATGATTTGGACTACTTGCAAGAAGTGGGTATAAACCCTGCGAAGGTCAGAATTTTGTTTGTCAACATGATATTATCATTTATTGATTTTTTTTTACTTTTCCATTTTGTTGCTCTTTTTTGCATTGTTGTTTGTCAAATCCATACATGTTAGAGTTGTGGCAATTTAGTTGGTTTATAGTCATTTCAAGTTTAAGGAGGTAGCCAGTGTACAGTTCTCCCTGTTTAATTCTATCAATATTAGATGCATTTTATACTTGTTTATATGAAGAAGCACAAGGCCAGTTGCTTTTGGAGCTTTGTTGTTAACCACAAGGCCTGTATTTTCCACACACACAAAAAAAAAACAGTTGCTGTGTTCCACAATTATCACTTTATCACCTCAGATTCTCTGCTTTATATGGCATATTACACCCAACTGTTGGTTAAAGGTACATTCTGTTAAATTTTGATAACTCCTTGGTAATTAAGGAGGTGTTTCCCTGTAAGCCTAAGTTACAATTGATAAATAAAAAAACTATTAGTGGGTTGGGTTTTGCGATTGTATGAATTGTACATCAGGTAAATTCTGGGTCAGATATCCAATTATTGTGGGATATTGAGTGTTGAGAGTATGGTATATTGTGTGCAGCTTTCATAGATCCCTTTAATGTGGTCCCCCATGGTAATATACTAAAGAGTAGGTGTTTATTTCAGGTAGCTAAAACATTAATGGAGCTCTTTGCAGAAATGATATTTGTCCATGGATTTGTGCACGGTGACCCTCACCCAGGAAACATATTGGTTTCTTCTCAAGGCAATGGAAGGTTCAACTTAGGTAACATAGTAACAAATGTCATATTCATGAAGGAAGGCATCTGAAGATTTGTACATATGACCCACTGGTTCCTAAACTTTCAACTATACCCTACTAAGACCAACTCGTGCATTTTACTCTTGGACAAGTTTTTTTGCACAACTGCTGATTTTTATCTTTATATCTTGCTTTTGTTTACTTTCTTTTCTGGTTTGTGAAGTTAACTGTCTCAGTTGTTGAGCTGTTGCCCTTTTTGACATACGACAAATGTGGGAGTTTCAAGGTCACTAAATAATGGGAGTTCTTATACCGTTTATATGCTACTGTTCCTGCTTGATAATAATGATCAAAATATGTTTTTTCCGTTTGGTTGACTCCTGTTACAGTGCTATTGGATCATGGAATCTACAGAGAGTTGGATGAGGAGTTTAGGGTTGATTATTGTCAGCTCTGGAGAGCACTTATCATGTTAGATTCTAGAAAAATACAGGACTTAGGTGAAAAGTTTGGTGTTGGAAAGTATTCCAAGTATTTCCCTGTTATTTTTACTGGAAGAACCATAGAAAGGTAAGCTTCATCACCCTCAATTTACCTATTAATTTTGACCAAAAGATGTAATAAATATGCTGCTGCCAAATTACACTGGTGCAAGTACATTGTTCAGAGACTCACAAACAGTTTTATGTTAGTAGATTACAGGAAACTCGGCACTTCTGTTGAACTTGCCCACCATATTCAGTTATAATATATCTAACTTTAGTTCAATTTTTATGCTCATGTTAGTAAATCAGGCCTGGGCGTTCAAATGTCGAAGGAAGAAAGGAATCATCTAAAAGACGAGCTTAGATATCTGACATTAGAAGACATAACATCCTTCATGGATTCTTTACCTCCTGATTTTCTCATTATTCTTAGAACAGAGTAATCTCTCTTTCTCTCCCTACCCTCCCCTGCCTTCGGCCCTTAACAACATTATTGATCGGTTGTGCAATACTTAGGCAATGCCCTATGAAGCAACAAAATATCAAATTATCATTGGTCATTGCCTGTTAGACCTGCAAAAGTGAGAAATACTTCATGGATTATATTATTATAGAGCCCATTAACACTGCTCATTTGCTTTCCATTTTAACGCTTGCAGGATCATAGAAGACAAATATTGTCCCTATAAGAATATTATTTAATAATCCATACCTGTTTTTTTTTTGCTTTTTGCTCAGTGGACTGTTGAGGTCCATAATTGGCAAGCTTGGAGTTGGTCGGCATGTTCGTCTGCTTGCATATGCCAAACATGCATTGTATGGCGTTGAAAAACAACATGGCTCAAAGGGTGCATATCTCGTCTAATCTTTCTCTTTTCTGTTTCCAAATATGTGCATATCTCCTCTCTCTATCTTTCTCTCATATATATGCATGCTATCTCTAATTCATGTTTATCTGTATCAGGCTTTGTTAAGAATACCTTCTCACAAATTAGAATAAACATTACATATCTCCATTTGAAGCTGCTGCTTGGTGAATGTCTTCTCTTTTACCTTTATTGTTGCCTTGTTCTCAAAATTCTCATATTTTTCCTTCAAACTTATTACTGTTCTCTTTGCAGAGTCGATGGGACTTCTATCGCAAATAAATGATACAAGACATGCTGTTGTAAATAAGTTGAAGGATCTAGTGCACGGAATTCTCCAATTTTTTCATATAAATATGTTTGTTCTTTAGTTGTGATTAATACTACAGAAAACCTCATAGTCGAGAATGCATAGTTAAGAATTTTAAAATGCATAAAGAATTCCAGGCATAAAAGGTGTGCTATATACAGTCGGGTCAAGACTACCATATTCTTTTTTTTTGAGAAAAAATATGGGTCAAGCCCACATTTAATTCCATTGAATGGTAAAAATTACAAAAGTTTTGTAATAAGAGAAAACACAATAAATGTAAAAGCTCAAACAGCTGAGGCAGTACAGAGTACAGAAGGAAAAACACAAAAGAAAAGGAAAATGAAAAGCTGTAAATTTTACAAAAGAGGCCCCTGGTTCTTCTCTTCATTGTACCAGTCCAGTACCCTTTGTTTGCCTCTGTTGCACTGGAATGGGTTACCAGTATCTCCAGTCCGATCGGTATTGAACTACGAAATACAATACTCATCGGTTCAGTCAGTTCGACTCGGTTTCAATTGAGTGAGAACAATTTGGGTCTAATTCAGTTTAATTTAATCTAACGTAAATAAAATATTTATTATATTTTAATTTGAAGATAAACTATTTAAATAAATTCTTATAATATAAAAGGTCCTACTATTTACTTATACGATAAAATATATAAATTAAACATTACTTTAATAGATTCGTTATTAAACATTACTTTAATAGGTTCGATAACGAATCGCATTTTAATACTTGTAGTGTAAAAGTGCATCTTCTAATTAATTACCCTAATAATCAATTGAATTTATTCCTAAGTACGTATAAAATAAAATATGTTGTTAATCAATTGTTTTATAACTTTTAAATTTAGATATTTAGTTTAATAATTCGTATGCACTAAGTTAATTAAGTATATAATATAATACATTAATTAATTAATTATTCTACTTAATAAAATTTATAACCATCCACAATGCTACAAAAAATATTAATATGTTGTTAATTAATTGTCCTTTATTAATTAACAACATATTTTTATATTTAGTTTTATAAAAATCAAATTCTTAAGTTATTAATTTTATTACAACAGGCAGCTTCTGCCTGGGCTTTCAAAAAAAATAAGTTATTAATTTTAATTAACTATGGTGTGGGGTTTTAGTTTTAATGTGTTTCGGGATCATACATTACCAATTCGGATCGGATTTTTGTATCTGCTCAAATTATGTTATGAGGCGGCTATCCAGGGCTTTACTAATCATCTCCTCGACTTCGGGTCGAGCTAAACCAAAAATGAGGCTCGAGACCCTAAGTAGTTTGTTCCATTTTAACTTTCACTATTTTATTTAAAGTTCAAAACCAAGAGCCCACTTAATTCTTAAGCCCAATTAAACTTTCAAAACAATTAAGTTAAGCATTCTTATTTTCGGATTGGCCTAGCCCAAAATGCATTAAATTTCGAAAATGGCCAGAGCCCATTAACTATCACCTCAGACGAGCCCAATAAGAAAAGGCTTTGGGCCTCTTTTAATTAATAAATCAAGGCCCATTATTTAAATTCTCAAAATTTCATTTAGACCTTGTATTATTCATATATCACATAAGGGCCTAATGTTTACCAAATCAACCCTCAATCTTAGAAATTTTATAAAAAGGCCCCCTATCAGTTCAAACTTCGGTACCAGTGACAACACGAATTCGTGTTTCGTTGATTTTGAGAAATGTCGCAAGGAGGGTAGAACTTGAATTGATAAATATTGGATGGAATTCAGATCCAGTGCAGTAACCCAATTTTTGAGTTTTGATCCAAACCGTCCAAGGTGCTCTAACACGAATCTTAAAGAACCTGGACCCCACAAATAATACTGGCCCCGTGCGCTACCACCGAATAGGCACCGTACACGTCAAAACTAAAATTGGGTTACATTAGGGGATCCGGACTCTGACAACACTGGGCTGGTACCACTGGTACTAGCATCCCACAACATCACAGACAAAGCAAACCGAAAAGGCACAAGGCCAGCACAAGTGCAACAACAGCACAGCCAACAAGCACACAATTGCAAAGGCAACGCAAGGGCCGATTGGCACCTCAAAATTTGATCGCAACCCTTCGTAAATGCCCAAACCCAAGCAACCAATTGGGTCGGGAAAATCAACAACCCGCATCCAATATTTATCAATTCAAGTTCTACCCTCCTTGCGACATTTCTCAAAATCAACGAAACACGAATCAATTAATTGACAAAGGGACAATTACCGGAATCAAGCGGTTCCCTTAATTTGGCCGGTACCAAGCGAAGGCTCGCCTCTCGGCCTTCTCAAAATCAGCAAGCTCACCAAGAAAAAGGCACCACACAGCACCGAGACAACGCGGGAGAAAGCAAGCAACGCACGAGGGGGAGGGCGCAAGGGTCAACCACGCAGAGAGCAGGTGAGCTAATCGTGCGCCTAAGCGCGATTTAGTCATTGCGGTTCAGAGGGACGGGATGGCTGACAAGACAGCGCGCGGGAGAGAGAGAAACACGAAAACCCTAGGGGTTTTCTCCGCCTCAGCGCGAAAGAGAGAAAAGAGAGAGATTTGAAGAGGCGGCCCCAGTGGCAGGGAGAGGGAGAGACATAGAAAGGGGGCTGCTTTGAGGTTCGTGCCAGCTAAGATCAAACGGTGGTGATAAATTAAGAATTAAAGTGAGATAAACAATCAACAAGTATACTCAAATTAAATTAGTGAACGAGAATGACATTTATAAAATTATACGGAAGTTTTGAATGTTATCGAATTATTTAACAAATTTATATGTCAATTTATTAGTTATCTAATTTAAGTTTATAACCAATATTTGTATTCGAAATTTGGAATTTTTCTTATTTGTTAAATTTAACTCCAAAATTTGTAAATTTTTTAATTGCTTTAATAATTTAATTTATCTATGTTAATTTATTCATTTACTTAATTAACCTTTATTTTCCTTAATAATTCGATTAAAATTTTAATTAGTTGTAAATATTAATTATTTGTCTAATTAATTAAATTTAAATTTTTACGGGTTATAATAGAGAATATGAATCTTATATTTGTATCGGTCCGTCAGATCAATCTAATGGATGGATGAGATAGACAAATAATTTGCTTAAAAAGCCTGAGAGAACTAAATTATTGTTATAAATAAAAGTAAACAAACATAAACAAGATGAAGGGAATGTAAAGAATGGCTATCTCTTTATTCATATATTTCTCATGTGTACAATACAAGATTACAATGCCTCTATTTATAGACCACAAATTGTAAATGAAAAACCATTACAATAATAAATAAGATATTAAATTTCAAATACTAGTGGGATATAAATTCCAATGGTAGTGGGGTAGTGGGGTAGTGGAGAAGTAAATGAGGATTAATATTGGGAGTTACAACATGAATGGACCATCCATTATATTCATAACACTCCCTTTTGGATGTCCATTACATAAGAATATGCCTCATTAAAACCTTACTAGGAAAAAACCTATGGATAAAAACTTAGTGAAGGAAAAATAGTATATTATTCTTTTTATCACGCAACTACAACCTTATTAGCAAAATTCAATGAAAAACTATGTAGTGCATATTAACTCCCCCTCATAACAACATCAATCAATATCTTTAAGTTGGCGAACTCCAATATTACAGACTAGTTTTTTGAATATTGTAGTAGGAAGCGCCTTAGTGAATAAATCTGCTAGATTCTCACTTGAACTAATCTGCTGAACATTAATAGTATTATCCTTTTGGAGATCATGTGTGAAAAAGAATTTTGGTGAAATATGTTTTGTTTTATCTCCTTTAATATATCCTTCCTTTAATTGAGCAATACATGCAGTATTATCTTTATATATGATTGTCGGGATCATTTCTCCATAAGACAAGCCAAATGTCTGATGAATATGCTGAATCACAGATCTTAACCAAATACATTCTCGAATTGCTTCATGTATTGCTAAACTTTCTGCATGATTAGAAGAAGTGCCTGTTATAGTTTGTTTCACATATCGCCACGAAATAGTTGTTCCACCACATGTAAACAAATAGCCCGTTTGAGATCGGCCATTATGTGGATCAGACAAATATCCATCATCCGCATAACCAATTAAATATGATTTGGATTCATTTGAAAAAAACAAACTCATATCCATTGTACCTCGGAGATAGCGAAGTATATGTTTAATTCCATTCCAATGTCTTCGCGTAGGAGAAGAACTATATCTTGCTGATAAATTTATAGCAAATGATATATCCGGACTTGTATGTCCAGCAAGATACATGAGTGCTCCTATTGCACTAAGATATGGTACTTCGGGACCAAGTAGTTCTTCTTCATTTTCTCGAGGTCTAAAAGGATCTGTGTTCACATCTAATGATCTTACAACTATCGGAGTGCTTAACAGATGTGATTTATTCATATAAAATCTTTTTAGCACTCTTGCAACGTAATTTTCTTGATGCACAAAAATATCATTTTTTAAATGTTCAATTTGCAACCCAAGACAAAATTTTGTCTTTCCAAGATATTTCATCTCAAATTCTTCCTTTAAACAATTTACTGCCTTTTGAAGCTCTTCAGGAGTTCCAATGATATTTAGATCGTCAACATATACTACAATTATAACAAACTCATTTCCAGATCTTTTCATGAAAATACATGGACAAATTGTATCATTTCTATATTCATGTTTCAATAAAAATTCACTGAGACGGTTATACCACATGCGTCTTGATTGCTTTAATCCATATAAAGATTTATTCAATTTAATTGAATAATGTTCTCGAGAACCTAAATTATATGCTTCCGGCATCTTAAATCCTTCAGGGATTTTCATATATATATCATTATCAAGCGAGCCATATAAATAGGCTGTAACAACATCCATTAGGCGCAAATCAAGCCCTTCATGTACTGCCAGGCTAATTAAGTATCGAAAAGTTGTTGCATCCACCACAGGTGAGTATGTCTGTTCATAATCAATTCCAGGTCTTTGCGAAAATCCTTGGGCTACAAGTCGAGCTTTATATCTCACAATTTCACCTTTCTCATTTCGCTTTCGCATAAATACCCATTTGTATCCTACTGGTTTTATGCCTTCGGGTATTGGGACTACAGGCCCAAAAACTTTTTGTTTTTCAAAAGAGTTTAATTCTGCCTCAATTGCGCCTTTCCATTTTGGCCAATCATTTCTTTGTCGACATTCATTAATAGATTTTGGTTCATGATCCTCATTATTCATTACATCTAGCGCTATATTATATGCAAAAATATCATTAATATCAACTTTATCTCGGTTCCACCTTGTTCCATTCATGACATAGTTTATCGAGATCTGTTCATTTTCACGAGTTTTATATACTTGAGTTTCTGCTGTAACTCCAATATTAGTTATAATTTGATTTTCGTCTAAATTTTTTTCTATCATATCCTCGACTTGGCCATTTTCATTATTTGCTCCTTTTCTTTTTTGAGGATTTTTATATTTGGAACCGATTGGTCTTCCACGTTTCATGCGTGTCATAATTTCATTAGTTTGTCCAACAGGGGTATCAACTTTTATTGGAGCATTAGCAGCTGGTACATGTGATTTGGTCACTTTCTTTGAATCTGTAAATACGTCTGGCAATTGGTTAGCTAATATTTGCAAATGAATTATCTTTTGAACATTTAGTTCACATTCTTTAGTACGAGGATCAAAATGTGATAATGATAATTCGTTTTATCTAATGTTTTCCCAGCTGATTATTTTCTCCCCCTAATGTTGGAAATTTTGATTCATCAAAATGACAATCGGCGAATATAGCCGTGAATAAATCTCCTGTCATTGGTTCCAAATATTTTATTATAGATGGAGATTCAAATCCAACATAAATTCCTAACCTCCTTTGAGGTCACATTTTAGTGCGTTGTGGTGGAGCAATTGGAATATATACCGCACATCCAAAAATTCTTATATGAGAAATATTAGGTATGTGACCAAAAACTAACTGTAAAGGGGAAGTTTTATTATAGCTAGTTGGCCTGATGCGAATTAGTGCTGCTGCATGCAAAATAGCATGTCCCCAACAAGATATTGGAAGTTTAGACTTCATAAGTAGTGGTCTTGCAATTAATTGTAATCTCTTTATGAATGATTCAGCAAGTCCATTTTGTGTATGAACATGTACTACAGGATGTTCAACATCAATTCCAATAGACATACAATAATCATTGAATGTTTGAGAAGTAAATTCACCAGCATTGTCTAGACGTATTTTCTTAATTGGATAATCATGAAAATGTGCTCGTAATCGAATCAATTGAGCAAGTAATCTCGCAAACGCCAGGTTGTGAGTTGATAATAAACTTACATGTGACCATCTTGTTGATGCATCAATTAAAACCATAAAATATCTAAATGGTCCACATGATGGGTGTATTGGCCCATAAATATCACCATGTATACGTTATAGAAATATAAGAGATTCATTATGTATTTTTACTGGTGATGGTCGAATAATTAACTTTCCTTGAGAACAAGCAACACATGACAATTCATTAGATTGGAGAATCTTTTGGTTTTTTAATGAATGTCCGCATGAATTATCTATTATTTTTTGCATCATTATTGATCCGGGATGGCCTAACCGGTCATGCCAAACTATAAACACATTTTTATCTGTAAGCTTCTGGTTTACAATAACATGTGCTTCAATTGCACTAATATATGTGTAATACAAACTGGAGGAAAACATAGACAATTTTTCCAATATGCATTTTTTATCTGAGATTGTGCTAGTTATATAAAGATATTCAACATTTTCTTCATTAGTTGTCTCAACATGGTATCCATTTCGACGGATATTCTTAAAACTTAATAAATTTCTTTGAAACTTAGAAGAATATAATGCATCATCAATATAAAGTTGAGTTCCTCCATGTAACAACAATGTTGCTCTTCTAGAGCCTTCTATTAAATTTGTACTACCCGAAATAATAGTAACATTAGCTTCTTGTATTACTAGATAAGTGAAATATTTTTTATCTTTAAAAATAGTATGGGTTGTTGCACTGTCGACAAGACATATCTCTTCATTATTGATGCCGTTGTTAACTAAAGGAATATTCATTCTTTATAGAAACATAAGAGAAAAAAAAAACTAATTAATACTAAAGAATGTAATTGATAACATGATAAATAAGTAAATAAACAAATTTATTTCCTTGATTAAAAAAAAAATTACAACAGATATCTCAACAACAAAAATAAAAATATATTATTTATTATATCTTATCATCACTAATTCAACAACAAAATAAAATTTTATTAATCTATTTATTTTATATCCTATCATCTACTAATTAAGTGATTAGTTTTTATTTTCTTCAATAAAGAAATCAACAACATCCAAATGAGAAAAATCAAGTTGGCTAATATCGAAATTGTCATCACAAACAAAGTTCGTTTCGATATTTTTCCCCTTATTCTTTAGTGATGCTTGATACAGGTCAACAAGATGCTTCGGCGTACGACTAGTACGTGACCAATGATCTTTACCACCGCAACGATAGCATGAATTCTCTTGTTCTTTATTATGTCCACTTTTTTCTTTCTCAGTTTTTTCTTCATTATTTTTCCACTTCTGGTGGAGAGATATGTTTTTAGAATGATCATCACGATAATAACCTCGACCACGGCCTCAGTCACGGCCATGGCCATTACCACGTCCACGTTCTTGAAATTGTCCATAATTATTATGAATAGCTACATTCACTTCAGGGAATGAAGCAGAACCAGTTGGACGGGATTCATGATTTTTCATCAAAAGCTCGTTATTTTGTTCAGCTACAAGAAGACAAGAAATCAATTCAGAATATTTCTTGAAACATTTTTCACGATATTGTTGTTGTAAGAGTATATTGGATGCATAAAAAGTGGAGAATATTTTTTCTAACATATCCTCATCAGTAATATTTTCTCCACATAATTTTAGTTGAGAACTAATTCTAAACATTGCTGAGTTAAACTCACATACAGTTTTAAAATCTTGTAATCTCAAATGCATCCATTCATATTGAGCTTTTGGAAGAATTACAGTTTTTTGGTGATTATATCTTTCTTTTAAATTTTTCCATAAAGTAAGTGGGTCTTTTACCGTAAGATATTCAGCTTTCAATCCTTCATGGAGGTGGTGACGAAGAAAGATCATTGCTTTGGCCTTGTCTTGATTAGTGGCTGAATTCTTTTCTTTGATTGTTTCTCCAAGGCCATTTGCATCTAAATGAATTTCAGCATCTAACACTCATGATAAGTAATTTTTTCCCGTAATATCAAGAGCCACAAATTCAAGTTTGGCAAGGTTTGACATAATGATACTATAACAAAAATATTAAATAAGTTAAATAATATTCAATACTATGAAACGAAATTGAAAAAAAAAATAATACTGAATGTTGCGTTTCTGAATGTTGAATTTTTTTTTTTTTTTTTTTTTTTTTTAAGAATGGCTATTGGGAGATGAATGTTGCGTTCTCTGTTTATGAATGGATAAATTTCTCTTTTTTTTTTCTGAATGTTGCGTTCTCTCTGTTTTACTGTATAACAAATCAAAATAAAAATAAAAGGAAAGGAATTGCAATTAATGTGTGACTTAACACCGACATGCATTTCTAAGCAAAAATAAAAAAGGGCTTCAACAATTTAATCTTATAATTAAACTTCGGGCTATTAATAAAATTGTTGAAATGACTTCCGGCCAATTTTATTAGCATAATTTATATTCATATGGCTTCGGGCCATTAATTAACATAATAATATAATTAGATGGCTTCGAGCCATTCCATAAACATAAGTTATGTTTAATGTAAAAAAATAACATAATATTATCATAATATAACTTAAAAGGTAACATAATTAAATATAAAAAAAATTACCTTGAATCTTCAAATAGTAGAGCTCTCGTGCTGATAACGTGTTATAAATAAAAGTAAACAAACATAAACAAGATGAAGGAATTGTAAAGAATAGCTATCTCTTACTCATCTATTTCTCATGTGTACAATACAAGATTACAATGTCTCTATTTATAGGCCACAAATTGTAAATGAAAAGTCATTACAATAATAAATAAGAGATTAAATTCCAAATACTAGTGGGATATAAATTCCAATTGTAGTGGGGTAGTGGGGAAGTAAATGAGGATTAATATTGAGAGTTACAACATGAATGGACCATCCATTATATTCATAACAATTATAATATATTAAAAGACAGTTTGAAGATTCGTAATTGCGTTGATAAAGCAATTTCAGTACAAACAAATCCACTAATCAAACACAGACAAGTCCTATAATTTATTTTTTCTTGATTCTTATTTCTTAATTAAAAAGCAGCTAAATTTCACCATCCCAAAGCTGTTCAAGGGTCTTGTAGGGCCCATTGCATGAAACAAACTCTGCTCCTGCACATCCCTTGCGTTGTGATATTTGATCAATTTTTTCTCTTTCGTCAGCAGTCAATTCCCAGTTCAATATGTCCAGATTCTGTTTCATCCTTTCTTCATTGAAGCTTTTCACTAGTACACAGTCTCCTTGCTCAAATACCCATCTCAGACAAATCTGAGACAAATCCATTACAATTAGTTTAGTCATTTTTTAAATTAGTCATTGATTTTATGGCAATCGTTTTAGGGACGACCATATAGGGCCCAATAAGGCCCACTAAGTTAATGGCCTTTTTTCTTTACCTGAGCCGATGATTTCCCCTTTGCTTGAGCAATCTGTTGCAACTCCTTGCTTGCCATGACTTGATCTGTACCCCATATTGTTCCTTAGCACCCAAAGGAGAGTAGGCGCACACTTGAATTCCCTTATCTTTGCAAAATTCTCTTAGCTTCTTCTGTTGCCAAAGGGGATTTACCTCCACCTTCACATAATTAAAAGGAGTTGTCATCAGTTAATTATAACTTAAGAAAAATAATTAAAATTTCCAATTATAATATTTATATACATTAACAATGATGTTTTGCTTCCTTTGGTTTACTGATAATTAATAGGGTTTTCTTAATACTTTCACTCAACGTTGAGTATTTTTAATTTAACCAATAGGAAATTTTATTGACAAATTAATAAACCTGAAAGGGGAGGTAGCTCAGTTGGTTAGGAAAAAAGTTCTAAGACTGTAGGTTATTCAAAGGTCGAGAGTTCGATTCTCCCTCACGACTTTATAGCTTCTGCAAAGGATTTAAAAAAAAAAAAGATAAATTAATTAACCTGATTGGCAGCCGGAGGGATTTTTGCGAAAGAGAGCAGAAGCTCCAACTTCTTGCAGGAGAAATTGCTCACACCGATTGACTTGGCGAGGCCGAGATGGTTGCACTCCTCCATCGCCTCCCAGACAGAGCGCATGTCGAATACCTCGATCTCATCCGTTGGGAAAGGAAACTCACACCGGCCGGGCTTCATGCTCACTGGCCAGTGTATTAGATATAGATCAACATACTCCATTTGCAGATTACTGAATATAAAAAAAACAAATTGTATGTAGTGTTAATAAATAATAGCTAGATGGATTTTTTTTTCTTTATACAAAAAAAAAAATTATGTATATGAGATAAAAGTATTTCATTCAAGTAAATAAAACTGTTTGTTTGACCTGAAGGGGCCAACACGTCAGAAATAGAAGAAAGATACCGAAAATATAATTTTAAGGAAAAAAAAATGGAATGCGCAAATAAAAAATCTAGCATTTTAATGTTAGTTTTGTACAAAATAAAAATCATAGTTTATTATATGGTATGTAAAACTATTGCATGCTAGATTATGATTATAGTTAGCGGCTTAGTGCGCGCATATATATATAGAGAGAGAGAGAGAGTGTGTGGCTAATATCAAAAGTTTGCATCAAGGTTCTCGTGCAACCAAGTCGTTTTCGGATTTTCAAAGTCCAAATGGTCGATCTAAACCGTTAGATATGATCTCTATATTAAAATCTGCTTGGAGACCAAATTTTATATTTTTTGGAATTTTTTTACTATTTATTAAGCCACTTTGAAAATTGTAGATCATATGGTCCAGAATTTTGTTGCACTGTTTTTACTGTTCATCCGGATCAGCAATTTTCAAAGTGGCTTAATAAATAGTAAAAAAATTCCAAAAAAATGTAAAATTTGGTTTCTAAGCAGATTTTAATATAGATTGAACATCTAACGGTTTGGATCGACTGTTTGGACTTTGAAAATCTAAAAACGACTTGGTTGCACGAGGACCTTAGTGCAAACGTTTTGATATTAGCCACTATATATATATATATATATATATATATATATATATATATATATATAGAATCTGGCTAATATGCTACGCATATATAAGGTCCCCTCCGTGCTACGGCTCACTTTTTGAGTTTTCAAAATTCTAACGGTCGATCCGAACCGTTCAACATGATCTCCATATGAATATGTACTTGCAAACCAAATTTTACATTTTTTAGAATTTTTTTACTATTTATTAAGCCACTTTGAAAATCGCTGATCCAATGGTCCAGCAGATTTTACTGTTTTGTACAAATTAGTGTTTTTTCAAAGTGGCTTAATAAATAGTAAAAAAATTTTAAAAAATGTAAAATTTGGTTTGCAAGTACATATTCATATGGAGATCATGTTGAACGGTTTGGATCGACCGTTAGGATTTTGAAAACTCAAAAAGTGAGCCGTAGCACGGAGGGCCCTTATATATGCGTAGCACCGTAGCACTGTCCATATATATATATATATATATGGGCTATGGTGCATTGCAATGCATAGGCATTCTTGTGCATTGGACTCTAAACCGTTTGATTCAAAGTCCAAACAGTCGATCAAAACCGTTCAACTTGATCTCCATATTAAAATGTGCTTGGAGACCAAATTTTACATTTTTTGGAATTTTTTTGCTATTATTTTAGAATTTTTGAAAATCGTTGTTTTTAAGAAATTTCTGGACCATTCAAAAACAGTGATTTTCAAAAATTCTAAAATAATAGCAAAAAAATTCCAAAAAATGTAAAATTTGGTCTACAAGCACATTTTAATATGGAGATCAAGTTGAACGGTTTTGATCGACTGTTTGGATTTTGAATCCAACGGTTTAGAGCCCAATGCACAAGAATGCCTATGCATTGCAATGCACCATAGCCCAGCTATATATATATATATATATATATATGTATGTATGTATATATATATAGGATTTTGCTAATATGCTACGCGTAGCATAGAGCCCCTCCGTGCTACAGCTCAATTTTTTAGTTTTCAAAATCCTAACAGTTAATCCGAACCGTTCAACATGATCTCCATATGAATATGTACTTGCAAACCAAATTTTACATTTTTTAGAATTGTTTTACTATTTATTAAGCCACTTTGAAAATCACTGATCCAATGGTCCAGAAAAGTTTACTGTTGTGTACAAATTAGTGCTTTTTCTAAGTGGCTTAATAAATAGTTAAAAAATTCTAAAAAATGTAAAATTTGGTTTGCAAGTACATATTCATATGGAAATCATGTTGAACGGTTCAGATCGACCGTTAGGATTTTGAAAACTAAAAAATTGAGCCGTAGCACGGAGGCCTCTATGCTACGCGTAGCACCGTAGCACTGTCCTATATATAATCTGGCTAATATGCTACGCGTAGCATAGAGGCCCTCCGTGCTACGGCTCAATTTTTTAGTTTTCAAAATCCTAATGGTCGATCCGAACAGTTCAACATGATCTCCATATGAATATGTACTTGCAAACCAAATTTTACATTTTTTAGAATTTTTTCACTATTTATTAAGCCACTTTGAAAATCGCTGATCCAATGGTCCAGAAGATTTTACTGTTGTGTACAAATTAGTGTTTTTTCAAAGTGGCTTAATAAATAGTAAAAAAAATTTAAAAAATGTAAAATTTGGTTTGCAAGTACATATTCATATGGAGATCATGTTGAATGGTTCGGATCGACCGTTAGGATTTTGAAAACTCAAAAATTTAGCCGTAGCACAGAGGCCTTTATGCTACTCGTAGCACCGTAGCCAAGTCCTATATATATATATATATATATATATATAGGACAGTGCTACGGTGCTACGCGTATATAAGGGCCCCTCCGTGCTACGACTCACTTTTTGAGTTTTCAAAATCCTAACGGTCGATCCGAACCGTTCAACATGATCTCCATATGAATATGTACTTGCAAACCAAATTTTACATTTTTAGAATTTTTTTACTATTTATTAAGTCACTTTGAAAAAACACTAATTTGTACACAACAGTAAACTTTTCTGGACCATTGGATCAGCGATTTTCAAAGTGGCTTAATAAATAGTAAAAAAAATTCTAAAAAATGTAAAATTTGGTTTGCAAGTACATATTCATATGGAGATCATGTTGAACGGTTCGGATCGACCGTTAGGATTTTGAAAACTCAAAAAGTGAGCCGTAGCACGGAGGGGCCCTTATATACGCGTAGCATATTAGAAAAATCCTATATATATATATATAAGGAGGGATCCAGTTACAACAAAGTTACAACAACGATTTTCTACATTTTCAAATTCAAAATCGTCGATTCAAACCGTTCAACATAATCTCCACAATAAAATATGCTTCCAAATCAAATTTTACATTTTTTTGAATTCTTTTACTATTTATTAAGTATTTTACAAAAACAAGTTAAATTCAAACCATTGAATTTTGTACCCATCTTAATAAATAGTAAAAAAATTCAAAAAAATGTAAAATTTGATCTGGAAGCACATTTTATTGTGGAGATCATGTTGAACGGTTTGGATCGACGATTTGGAATTTGAAAATGTAGAAAATCATTGTTGTAACTTTTGCATTAGGTACTTTGTGTTTAACTTTAACTGAAATTATTAATAAAAACAATTGACTCGCTAAAAGAGATACCTTAATTAAGACTCAGAACAATATTTTAGTTGACAACAATAGAGAAAGAAAAAATTACAGAGAGAAACAATAAATCACAAAAAAAAAAAACCAAACTCTTTACCGAAGTGTTGTCTCAAGTGCACCCATGACTCGATCCGGATGCGCATCACTGCACCAGAGCTTTGAAGTGATGAAGAGCTCATCACGTGACCCCACAAGACCCGTTGAGATAGCCCTAGCAATGGCCTCGCCGAGTGGCTTTTCAGACTGATAGAGAGCTGCAGTGTCAAAATGGCGGTAGCCTAGCTTGATTGCAGACAATATGGCTTCCTGCGTTGTTTCAGACCCAACGAAGGGGTAAGCGCCCGTGCCCAAGCCGATTAGCGGCATGGCCTTGGGGCCGGAGAGTGTGTTTAGGTGCACTTCAGGGATGGTTCCCATTCTCTTAGATGGAAATGGGGCTATGAATTGAGTAGGGGATATGGGGCTGAGTGCTAGGATGTTTTATATCTTTGATAGAACTTTGCATTTCGGTACCTTGATTTGGTATATATTTGCAAAACAACAGGGCCCTCGTCTTGTCTCCGTGTCAGGGCATGTGCGTGTAATTGACTACAAAATTGCTGGCTTAGTTCACGTGATAAGCAATTATGTAGGCTGAGAGGGCTGAAGCAATAGTGTAAAAAAAAATGTAATATTTTATAGAGGTAATGTATTGCACTGGGTAGAGGTGTTTATGGGCTATTTTGGTTATTGTTGTGGGGGTGAGGCTAATACTGAGAAATGGACGTCGTTGAAGGTCAAAACTCGAGGAGAAATATTTTATTAATAATTGGAAAATTCAATATTAATGGGCATGTTTCCATTTTTTTTAATTAAAAGGCTGAAGAAGCCCATTTCATTTAAGAAACAGTTAACTTACAACCTACTTATTCGAGTTCACTACCTAATATCAGCAAAATATAAAATCCAATCAAACATACAAAACATCAGCATATCAGCTGGAAACCACCACAATCCAACATAGAAAATAAAGACAGACAGCTGCTAATGAACTACTATAGGCTGTAACCAAAAGGCAATAAAGAAGTTTTAGATATTCTTATATCTAAGCCAATCATTAAGGCTGGGGTGAGATGTGTAACTACAAAATTTGACATGGAAGCTAGTGACCATCTTCCAAGTCTATTCTCCATAAGGCACCATCTAGGTCCCTAAGTCTTCTACCACAGTATGCAATTAACTTTCTCACACAAACCTAATTGTTCATATCATATTCTACCCCTCAATTAATTAACCCAAGACCCTACCTAAATCAAGTATCTACTAATAAAACATAAATTTCCAATCTACGCTATCTTGCCAAGGGAGCCTCCTGGGTTCTAACCCTAGTCTTTGAACTGCTGCCAAGTCTTGTTAGTCGAAGTGTTTGAAGTTCTTACGAGGGTGTCCCACTCACACTGGGATCCTCAGACTTTACACCTATTGGTATGTGGAGGACATTGGCATATAGTAGACAGAACAATGTATGCAAGGACTTAATAAAAATGAATTTAAATAATAAAGCAAACACAAATCAACATACACAAAACATAAATATATATTAAAACATAACAAAGAATTCGACTACAAACCCTAACCCTAGAGATGAGGAGTTTAGTTCATCATGACCATGGAAAAATAAAAGAAATAAAATAAAGAGAACATAGACTACAACCCAATTGAAGATTGAAGAACCCTAGCCTCCTTAGATGACACATTCTTCTCTTGCTCGGCTTCTGACGAATACTCTAATATCTCTAAGTAACTCTCTAACCTAACCTAGCATGAGGATGCTAATTGATTCTATGGACTTAACACAATTAAACACGCACACTAAATTCTATTACAAGAGGAATTTTTATAACCTTCCTAAATGATAGGTGAAGTAGTGGAAGTAGTGGAGAAGGTGGAGACTTGGAGTGCATTCCAAGTTTGCATAGAGGGAGCCAAAAATAGCGAGCCAAACTTGGCTCTGAAGCAATCACGCCCTCCTAGAAGAATTCTATCAAAATTAGCATCAATGGTGGAGATTTGATCAGAATTTGAACAGTTCACGAATTGAGTCCACGGATCGTGCGGCGTAGATGTATGCCGCATGCGGCATAGGTTGAACCAGCAAGACCTCCTGACTTAGCGGATTTTTTGTAATTTCGCCATTTTGCATGTGGTGCACTTCGTGTGAGGTGTTGTATGCTTCCAACGGTGCCCTGATTTGGTGCTAGTGATCAAAGTCAAAATTATGATGAATTATGTAGGATTTTGGCTTAGGTTTTGCATATTATCTCGCATTTATGTTTAATTAATTAGAGAAAAAGGCTACTGTCACCTTTCTTTATGTTTTATTGCAGAAAACAGGTTTTGGGACTATTTTACATCAAACGGAGCAAGAATCGGGTCAATCGGATCAGCGACACTCATCGACTAAGTCTCTGTTATGGCCCGTATTGCCTAATACGGACTCAGCCGAATACGGACCAGGAGATAGCGCAATACGCATTAAACCCTTCAGTGACATGGTCTCAATACGAACCGTATTGGCTGATACTATCCGTAACCAAGGCGTCTTTTGGGGAATAACTGCTGACAGCTGTATCCAGATCGGTTTTCTTGGCTTCCACTCAACTCCAGACGTCCCTTCACTCCTATATAAGCACCCTAGATAGAATTGTTTAGTATCTTTGTAATTTGGGTTAGATTTAATTAAGTGAGAAAGAGAGGAGTGATTGTAACCATACCGTTCCGCGGTTAAGTTCCTTTCTTAGGGGCTAGGCAGTAAACTTTGTTACTCTTGATGCTTTGATATATATATTTTTTGTTGATTATGATTTCTTGTTGTTTAATCGAAATGCTTTTGTGATTTATTATCCCTTCATCTAAATTCGATGATCTAGTTTAATCTATTAGGGTAGTGACAGTACTTTAATGGTAAGAGAAACTATGTTGCACGAATTAGCCTCGTTGGAATTTATTAGATTTATGTGAAGAAAACCTTAGCGGGGAAACCATAAATTGGAACAACAAAACGCGAACCAAGTTCTATCATTTGCGTAAGATAAATCGCAGTGATCTGTGTAGTAACTTGTGTATTTAAGAGATCAGTCATTTGCGTAAGATAACTCGCAGTGTCCTATGTAGAATCTCGATGAAAGATCTGTCATTCTTGCATAATATAACTCGCAGTGACCTATGTGGTGTCTTTCATAAAATAACAACAGGAAATCAGACCCGACAGAAGTATATTATCAAAGTGGATTGAGTAGCAATGGTGTGCCGAAATCCTAGGAATTCTCATCTCTATCTTTATTTTAATAACTTTTAATTGTTTCCAAATTTACATTGATCACAACTTCAACTCTCAATTTTCAGATTTCGTTTAGCCTTTCGAAAGATTGTGATTCGATGCTCAAGACTCTGAACCAATATTCCCTGTGGATCGACCTCGAATATACTACTCGATAGGATTGTGCGCTTGCAGTCCGAACCGATAGCATTTTCGAGTTTATAAATTTTAAAGAAACATCGCTCTCTTTCAAGTGATCAGCTAACTTCAGAAATCGCCTAAATCCGGCACATTTGCTCCATTTTTGCCCTAAATACGCAACTTTCTCCAAAACCCGCCAAAATAGCCTAAAAACACGTTTGAGGTAAATAAATTGGAAAAATGGCTACTTCGCATTCTCTTTTGGCAATTTTCCGCAATAAAATATATGAATTTTTGCTATATGTTTTAGTCCGATCAGGTTATGATCCACAACTCTTGAGACATACATTATTGAATTTGGATGGGACGAGGTGGTTCCGAAATTTTTATTTCTACCATATTCACCAAAAAAATAAACCAAAACACTTCAGTTTGATCAGAATTCGAAATTCACCCAGGCCGCCAAACCATTTAGCGGCCCCAAAGACTGGCTGATTTCCCCAGATTTATCTTAGGTCTTTCAACAACTTGGTAAAGGTAGGTCAATATATGTTATACGTTGTAAAATTAAAATGAAGTTGCAACAAAAGTAAGTAAATAACAAGAGAGAAAGAGAGAGCAATAGCAGAATTTTATTCTCTTCTAATTGTATGTACTTTCTTGCTTTTACAAAGCCTCAATTTATAAGCTAGAAAGAGATGTTACAATAATAAAGAAGAAAATAAATGTCCATAGTAGTGGAGTAGTGGAGTAGTGGAGTAGTGGAGAAGTGGGGCAATGAATGGAACATCCACATAAATCATATTAGATTTGATTTACAACACTTCCCCTTAGATGTTCATCTTTCATTATATGCTATTAATATGATACTTCAGGATCAATATTAATATGATACTTCAGGATCAATATTAATATGATACTTCAGGATCAATATTAACACGATACTTCCGGACCGTGTACTGCCTCATTAAAAACCTTATCAAGAAAAACCCATTGGGATAAAAACTTGATTTAGGGAAAAAGAGTATAGTGCGTATAACGCTTCCCCTCATTTAGATATCATTGAATATTCTTCAATCGGTGTAGACCTATTTTCTTTGTGAGTTGTTTAAAAACCTTCGTCGGCAAATATTTTGTGAATAGGTCTGCTAAATTATCGATTGATTGGACTTGGCAAACATTGATTACGCCTTCCTTTTGTAGGTTATGTGTTGAAAAGAACTTTGGCGCAATATGTTTAGTCTGGTCTCCTTTGATATATCCTTCTTTGATTTGCGCAATGCATGCTGCATTATCTTCATGCAGCGGAGTAGGGTTTTTCTTGATGTTTTCAAGCCCGCATTCTTCCTGAATATTTTGAATCATTGACCGTAACCAAACGCATTCTCGACCTGCCTCGTATAAGGCGATCAGCTCCGCATGATTTGATGTTGCCGTAAGAGTTTGTTTTGTTGATTGCCATGAAATTGCAGCTCCACAATAAGTGAATACAAATCCCGTTTGGGATCGTGCTTTATGTGGATCCGATAAATATCCCGCATCTGCATATCCAATTAATTTGGATTTGGTATCATTTTGATAATATAACCCCATATCTCTAGTTCCGTAGAGATATCAAAATATGTGTTTAATTTCATTCCAATGTCTTCTGGTTGGTTTGGAACTATATCTTGCTAACACATTTACTGCAAATGCGATATCGGGTCTTGTACTATTTGCAAGATATAATAATTGCCCGATTGCACTTAAGTATGGTACTTCAGGACCAACCACTTTTTCATTATTTTCTTGCGGGCAAAAATGATCATTTTCTACATTTAGTGATCGTACGACCATTGGTGTGCTCAAAGGATGAGCTTTATCCATATTGAATCTCTTTAGTACTTTTTCAACATAATTTGATTGATGGACAAATATTCCATTATTTAGATGCTCGATCTGCAGGCCGAGACAAAATTTAGTTACACAAAGGTCTTTCATTTCAAACTCATTTCTCAACAATTTTGCAGTATTCTCAATCTCTTCAGGAGATCCAATAATGTTCAAATCATCAACATACACTGCAACGATTGTAAAACCTAGATTTGATCTTTTAATGAAAACACACTGACTGATTATATTATTTTTACATCCTTCTTTTAGAAGGTACTCACTCAGTCGATTGTACCACATTCGGCCTGTATTGTTTTAGTCTGTATAAAGATCTTCTTAATTTTATAGAGTACATTTCTTTATGTATTGATTTATATGCTTCAGGCATTGTCAATCCTTCGGGAATTTTCATGTATATGTCACTATCAAGTGAATCATATAAATATGCTGTTACGACATCCATAAGTCGTATTTTTAGATTTTCTGTAACTGTGAGACTTATTAGAAACCTGAGAGTTATCGCATCCACTACAGGTGAATACGTCTCTTCATAATCGACTCCAGGTATTTGTGTAAAGCCTTGTGCCACTAGCCTTGCTTTATATCTCACAATCTCATTTTTCTCATTCTTTTTTATTGCAAATACCCATTTGTAACCTACAGGGTTAACATCTTTAGGGGTTAAGACTACAGGTCCAAAAACATTGCGCTTTTCAAGCGAATTTAATTCAGCCTTCAGGGCATCTTTCCATTTTGGCCAATCATTTCTGTGCATACACTCTTCAGGAGTTTTTGACACATAATCTTCCTCATTTAGCACATCAATTGCCATAGCATATGCAAAAATTTCATCATGTTTCATTTCGGTTCCATATTGTACCATTATGTACATAGTTCATTGAGATCTCATAATCATTAGGTACCTGAGTTTCTTCTGGAACTTCATCAACCTCTTCTAGAGTTTTATCAACTTCTTCAGAAGTTTTACCATTAATCTCTTCTGAGATTTTATCAACTTCTTCAGGAGTTCTACTATCAACCTCTTCTAGGGTTTTATTGACTTCTTCAGGAGTTTTACCATCAACCTCTTCTGGGGTTGGACCAACTGCTTTATTCTGCTCTTTCCTTTTACGTGGATTTACATCCTTAGAACCACGTGGTCTTCCACGTTTTCTACGCACATTAGATTCATTAGATATTTTTGTAATGTCAATTCGAGCAGGTGCGTTTATAGCTGGAATATGCAATTTAGTGACTCTATTTGTATCTGTAAATGCATCAGGCAATTCATTTGCAATTCTTTGCAAATTTATAATCTTTTGAACTTCGAGTTCACATTGACCACTTCGGGGGTCAAGATAAGATAATGATGAATTTCAAGTTACTTGTTTATCCAGCTTTGGTTTTTCTTCCCCTAAGTTTGGGAATATTGATTCATTAAAATGACAATCAGCAAATATTGCTGTAAAAACATCTCCTATTAATGATTCTAAATATTTAATAATAGAAGGAGAGTTAAAACCAATATAAATTCCCAACCTTCTTTGAGGTCCCATTTTTGTGCGTTGTGGAGGAGAAATTGGAACATATACTGCACAACCAAATACCTTTAGATGGGACAAATTTGGTTCTCTTCCAGAGACCAATTGTAACGGGGAATACCTATGATCTGCAATTGGCTTTAACCTAATTAGTGCAGCAGCATGTAATATGGCATGTCCCCATGTAGCAGACGGTAAACTAGATTTCATAAGTAAAGGTCTAGTAATTAATTGCAACTTTTTAATCAACGATTCTGCTAGACCGTTTTGTGTATGAACATGGGCCACTGGATGTTCTACCGTAATTCCAATAGACATGCAATAATCATTAAAAGTTTGAGAAGTAAACTCTCCTGCATTATCAAGCCGGATTCATTTAATTTGATAATCCGGAAAATGAGCTCTCAATTTGATAATTTGTGCTAATAGTCTAGCAAACGCAACATTTCTTGTTGCTAACAAACTCACATGTGACCAGCGTGTTGATGCATCAATTAACACCATAAAATATCTAAATTGTCCACATGGAGGTGTAATAGGCCCACATATATCTCCTTGAATTATTTCTAAAAATGAAGGAGCTTCAGGTCCAATTTTATTTGGAGATGGCCTAGTAATTAGTTTTTCAAGAAAGCATGCTTCGCATGTCAATTCTTTTGATAATAGGATCTTCAGGTCCTTTAGGGGATGCCCAAATAAAAGCATAATGGTGACAAATAAAAGCATTTGCAGAACATGTTTTGTTTGCACTTCTAGGTCAGACCCGGGCTTACTTTATTTTAATTGTAGTAAATGAGTAATGATTGTCGATTAAATATTTTGCATATGTTTCTACTCAAAAGTTTGATCTGTCAAGTGGCACGAGCTGAGAGAAAAATTTCCTGGAAATCTTAACTAAGGTTTTGTCTTTCTTAATTTTACTGGTATTTCAACATAATGGTGACGCTTTTAAATAAAGTACTTTGATTTCAGGAGCTCAAGTATCCTGCACTGTGAAACAATGGACAAACCAACAAATCTTTACACAATTCCTGTTACAGTTTTCGTTACCGCTTTATGCTTTGAGATGCTCTATTATCTAATGTTTAAAGCTACCTTGTTATGGTTGGTGTTGATGACACACTGTCGTCAGATCTCGTAGGGTGGTTGTAATGCTTTGAAGAGGCACACTATTCAATCTATAACTCTTCGAAGAATGGTATTTCAAAGTGATTTGTTTTGTGTTGAAAATACACGCATGGATCGAAGAGCCTGTGTGACATGTTGTCAAGTGTGGGGAGGTTGAGATGTGATGGAAGTATATCAGTTGAAGAGGCAGTAGCAATATTTTTGAATATTTTGGCGCATGATGAGAAAAATAGAGTAATAAAGAGACAATTTGTGAGATCCGGAGAATCAATAAGCAGGCAATTCCGTAATGTGCTTAATGCCGCTATTAGATGCCATAATATTCTGCTTAAGAAGCCCAAACCAATACCTGAAGATTCAACTGATGAAAGATGGAAATGGTTTAAGGTACTTCTACAATTCACAAATCATATAAAACAACAATTGGGGTATGGTAAATAAAATCAAATAACTATTGTCTCTATTTAACAGAACTGTCTTGGCGCACTAGATGATACATATGTTCAAGTGAATGTCTATGACATTGACAAAGCCAGATACCGTACTAGGAAAAAGGAGGTTGCCACAAATGTTTTAGGAGTTTGTTCTCCAGATATGCAATCCATATATATTCTACCTGGATGGGAAGGATCTGCCGCTGATTCAAGAGTATTACGTGATGCAATTGCTAGGAGAAATGGATTACAAGTACCTCATGGTAAGCATATTAATTAGTATTTATCATATAAATTCAGTTTTCTATTTAGTCATGAAGCAGTTTGATTACCACAATATTGCAGTTTGATTTTGTTCATGTCAGATTATGGAGCAGAACTAGGGTGAGCTGTGCTCACCAACGGGTTTGATGAGCACACCTCCAAAAAATGGGTTTTCAAAGTTCAAATAGTCGATTCGAACCTTCCAACGTGTTCTTCATATTAATATGTGCTTGGAGACCAAATTTTACATTTTTTGGAAATTTTTTACTATTTTTTCCGAGCCCTTGAAAAATCAGTGTTTTTTGAATTTTTTTTATTTAATTAAAAGCTGTGATTTTCAAGGGCTCGGAAAAAATAGTAAAAAATTTCCAAAAAATGTAAAATTTGGTCTCCAAGCACATATTAATATGAAGAACACGTTGGAAGGTTCGAATCGACTATTTGAACTTTGAAAACCCGTTTTTTGGAGGTGTGCTCACCAAACCCGTTGGTGAGCACAGCTCACCCTAGTTCTACTCCAGATTATGTATTTCTTTTATATGTCAGATTCATGTTTCAAATTCAAAAGCTTGTATTTTTTTTTAACTACAGGTTACTACTATCTTTGTGATGCCGGTTATCCAAATGGAGAGGGTTTTCTTACACCTTACAGAGGTCAAAGATATCATTTAAGTGATTGGCGTGATGGCAGATTACCACGAACATCACGGGATTTTTATAACTACAAACATTCTTCGGCACGCAATGTCATAGAACGATGTTTTGGTCTTCTTAAAGGGAGATGGGCAATTCTTAGGGGAAAATCATTTTATCCGGTAAAAATTCAATGTCGAATAATTGCAACATGTGCACTCATTCATAATCATATTCGAAGGGAAATGCCTATTGATCCTTTGGATGTCGAAATGCAAGAGGCCAACCATCGAAATGCAAGAGGCCAACCTACTGCTAGAAGAGCTAGATGGTGAGCGAATTACACATATTGAATCAACAGATGAATGGACCAATTGAAGAGACACTTTAGCTCATGAAATGTTTACTACGTGGAGAAGCTCTAGAAATAATCACTGAGTCGATATGTTATTAGTTGAATGATATAGTCATTTTTCTATTTTGTCATTTTAAAAGTTTTAAGGGATATGAAGTATATGGTTTATGTATTAACAAGTTTTTTGTTATTCTGTGTTTTTGTAGCAGATCTCCTGTGAATCTTTGACTGAATGATATTAGAAGCAGATAACCTGTGCATACCATCTTATAGAACATTAAAAGGGGGAAGCAATATTTAGGTTCCAAGTACTAGTCAGATCAATACTTATAATTAGTTCTGAATTGAATTTCCAAATCAAATAAAATATTGGTGTTGCATCAATTACATAAGGTACCCTTTTGTTTTGTATCAGTGCTTAATTCTAGATAAAGCTTCTAAATTAAAAAAAAATTAGGCCTGTATCAGTAACTGTTGTACTGGTTATGATACCAAAACAAGAAAGCAAATAAAAGATTAATACATGTTTGTGCTATAATTAATCATGCAGCATGCTCATCTATATGATGCTTTTAACCTACTAAACTCTTTTAATTTAGATAAAAGTATCATGTATCTGGCGATTGAATTATTAATTTCTAAATCAAGTTAATCATTCGTCGGGAGAGGAGCATCCCTAAAAATGTAAAATTGATTGAATTCTAAATATAAGAAGTACTGGCTTTTAATTTTTACAAATGAGAAATTAACGCTGAGGAGATGAAAAGTGTACAAATTGCTATGCGCAAACCAAACATGGTAAAGACATATATCCTGGAATGCTGAAGCAATAGACATACGCAAACCAAACATGGTAATGACACATTCCCTGGAATCATTCTATTCCCTGGAATGATCTATAGCGCGAACCAAACGCCCCCTAGGAGTTTTCTCCGCCTTAGCGCGAAAGAGAAAAAGAGAGAGATTTGAAGAGGCAGCCCCAGTGGCAGGGAGAAAGAAAGGGAGAGGGAGAGATATAGAAAGGGGGCTGCTTTGAGATTCGTGCCAGCTAAGATCAAACGGTGGTGATAAATTAAGAATTAAAGTGAGATAAACAATCAACAAGTATACTCAAATTAAATTAGTGAACGAGAATGACATTTATAAAATTATACGGAAGTTTTGAATGTTATCGATTATTAACAAATTTATTTGTCAATTTATTAGTTATCTAATTTAAGTTTATAACCAATATTTGTATTCGAAATTTGAAATTTTTCTTATTTGTTAAATTTAACTCCAAAATTTGTAAATTTTTTAATTGGTTTAATAATTTAATTTATCTACGTTAATTAATTCATTTACTTAATTAACCTTTATTTTCCTTAATAATTCGATTAAAATTTTAATTAGCTGTAAATATTAATTATTTGTCTAATTAATTGAATTTAAATTTTATGGGTTATAACAAAGAATATGAATCTTATATTTGTATCGGTCCGTCAGATCAATCTAATGGATGGATGAGATAGACAAATAATATGCTTAAAAAGACTGAGAGAACTAAATTATAATATATTAAAAGACAGTTTGAAGATTCGTAATTGCGTTGATAAAGCAATTTCGGTACAAACAAATCCACTAATCAAACACAGACAAGTCCTATAATTTATTTTTTGTTGATTCTTATTTCTTAATTAAAAAGCAGCTAAATTTCACCATCCCAAAGCTGTTCAAGGGTCTTGTAGGGCCCATTGCATGAAACAAACTCTAGTCCTGCACATCCCTTGCGTTGTGATATTTGATCAATTTTTACTCTTTTCGTCAGCTGTCAATTCCCAGTTCAATATGTCCAGATTCTGTTTCATCCTTTCTTCATTGAAGCTTTTCACTAGTACACAGTCTCCTTGCTCAAATACCCATCTCAGACAAATCTGACACAAATCCATTACAATTAGTTTAGTCATTTTTTAAATTAGTCATTGATTTTATGGCAATCGTTTTAGGGACGACCATATAGGGCCCAATAAGGCCCACTAAGTTAATGCCCTTTTTCTTTACCTGAGCCAATGATTTCCCCTTTGCTTGAGCAATCTGTTGCAACTCCTTGCTTGCCATGACTTGATCTGTACCCCATATTGTTCCTTTAGCACCCAAAGGAGAGTAGGCGCACACTTGAATTCCCTTATCTTTGCAAAATTCTCTTAGCTTCTTCTGTTGCCAAAGGGGATTTACCTCCACCTTCACATAATTAAAAGGAGTTGTCATCAGTTAATTAAAACTTAAGAAAAATAATTAAAATTTCCAATTATAATATTTATATACATTAACAATGATGTTTTGCTTCCTTTGGTTTACTGATAATTAATAGGGTTTTCTTACTACTTTCTCTCTACGTTGAGTATTTTTAATTTAACCAATAGGAAATTTTATTGACAAATTAATAAACCTGAAAGGGGAGGTAGCTCAGTTGGTTAGGAAAAAAGTTCTAAGACTGTAGGTTATTCAAAGGTCGAGAGTTCGATTCTCCCTCACGACTTTATAGCTTCTGCGAAGGATTTAAAAAAAAAGACAAATTAATTAACCTGATTGGCAGCCGGAGGGATTTTTGCGAAAGAGAGCAGAAGCTCCAACTTCTTGCAGGAGAAATTGCTCACACCGATTGACTTGGCGAGGCCGAGACGGTTGCACTCCTCCATCGCCTCAGACAGAGCGCATGTCGAATACCTCGATCTCATCCGCTGGGAAAGGCAGCTCACACCGGCCGGGCTTCATGCTCACTGGCCAGTGTATTAGATATAGATCAACATACTCCATTTGCAGATTACTGAATATAAAAAACAAATTGTATGTAGTGTTAAAAAATAATAGGTAGATGGATTTTTTTTTCTTTATACAAAAAAAAACATTATGTATATGAGATAAAAGTATTTCATTCAAGTAAATAAAACTGTTTTTCTTACCTCAAGGGGCCAACACGTCAGAAATAGAAGAAAGATACCGAAAATATAAATTAAAAAAAAAAATGGAATGCGCAAATAAAAATCTAGCATTTTAATGTTAGTTTTGTACAAAATAAAACATATATATCACTGTACAAAATAAAAATCATAGTTTATTATATGGTATGTAAAACTATTGCATGCTAGATTATGATTATAGTTAGCGGCTTAGTGCGCGCATATATATATATATAGAGGGAGAGAGAGAGTGGCTAATATCAAAACGTTTGCACCAAGTCTCTTGTGCAACCAAGTTGTTTTCGGATTTTCAAAGTCCAAACGGTCGATCCGAACCGTTAGATGTTCAATCTATATTAAAATCTGCTTGGAGACCAAATTTTACATTTTTTGGAATTTTTTTACTATTTATTAAGCCACTTTGAAAATTGTTGATCCGGGTGAACAGTAAAAACAGTGCAACTAAATTCTGGACCATGTGATCAGCAATTTTCAAAGTGGCTTAATAAATAGTAAAAAAATTCCAAAAAATATAAAATTTGGTCTCCAAGCAGATTTTAATATAGAGATCACATCTAACGGCTCGGATCGACCGTTTGGACTTTGAAAATCCGAAACCGACTTGGTTGCACGAGGGGCTTGGTGCAAACGTTTTGATATTAGCCACTCTATATATTATATATATATGAGGAGGGATCAAGTTACAACAAAGTTACAACAACGATTTTCTACATTTTTAATTCCAAATCGTCGATCCAAACTGTTCAACATAATTTCCACAATAAAATATGCTTCCATATCAAATTTTACATTTTTTTTAATTTTTTTACTATTTATTAAGTATTTTACAAAAACTAGTCAAATTCAGACCATTGAATTTTGTACCCATCTTAATAAATAGTAAAAAAATTCAAAAAAAATGTAAAATTTGATCTGGAAGCACATTTTATTGTGGAGATCATGTTGAACGGTTTGGATCGACGATTTGGAATTTGAAAATGTAGAAAATCGTTGTTGTAACTTTGTTGTAACTTGATCCCTCCTCTATATATATATATATATATATATATATATATATATATATATAGGACAGTGCTACGGTGCTACGCGTAGCATAGAGGCCTCCGTGCTACGGTTCACTTTTTGAGTTTTTAAAATTCTAACAGTCGATCCGAACCGTTCAACATGATCTCCATATGAATATGTACTTGCAAACCAAATTTTACAATTTTAGAATTTTTTTACTATTTATTAAGCCACTTTGAAAAAACACTAATTTGTACACAACAGTAAACTTTTCTGGATCATTGGATCAGCGATTTTCAAAGTGGCTTAATAAATAGTAAAAAAATTCTAAAAAATGTAAAATTTGGTTTGCAAGTACATATTCATATGGAGATCATGTTGAACGGTTCGGATCGACCGTTAGGATTTTGAAAACTCAAAAAGTGAGCCGTAGCACGGAGGGGCCCTTATATACGCGTAGCATATTAGCCAGATTATATATATATATATATATATATATATATATATATATATATATATATATATATATATATATAGATTGGCTAATGTAATAACGTTAGAACTTCGGCCGAAGTTCTAACGGGTCGTTTTTGCAATTTCAAAATCCAAACAACCCATCCGAACCGTTCAACATGTTCTCTATATTGAAATGTGCTTGGAGACCAAATTTTACATTTTTTGGAATTTTTTTTCTATTTATTAAGCCACTTTGAAAGTTTCTGATCCAACGGTGAACAGCAAAAAACAGCCAAATTTTCTGGACCACCGGATCAGAATTTTCAAAGTGGCTTAATAAATAGCAAAAAAATTCCAAAAAATGTAAAATTTGGTCTCCAAGCACATTTCAATATAGAGAACATGTTGAACGGTTCGGATGGGTTGTTTGGATTTTGAAATTGCAAAAACGACCCGTTAGAACTTCGGGCCGATATATATATATATATATATATATAGATGAGCTATGGTGAGACGTGGAGTAAAACAAATTTGTACTCCACGCCATATTTTCATTTTGAAAATCCAAACAACCGATCCGAATCATTCAACATGTTCTCTATATTGAAATGTGCTTGGAAACCAAATTTTACATTTTTTGGAATTTTTTTACTATTTATTAAGCCACTTTGAAAATCGCTGATCCACCGTGAACAGTAAAAAACAGTAAAATTTTCTGACCACCAGATCAGCGATTTTCAAAGTGGCTTAATAAATAGTAAAAAAATTCCAAAAAATATAAAATTTGGTCTCCAAGCACATTTCAATATAGGAAACATGTTGAACGGTTCGGATCGGTTGTTTGGATTTGCAAAATAAAAATATAGTGCCATGGAGTACAAACTTGTTTTACTCCATGTCTCACCATAGCTCAATTTTATATATATATATATATATATATATATATATAGGGTCCGGCTAATTTGCTGCCGGCAGCATTTTGGCCAGCTGCTGCCGGGGGCATTTCGGCCATTCTGGTGTTCAAACAACAAATTTTTTTATATAGATGTTCAATCTATATTAAAATCTACTTGGAGACCAAATTTTACATTTTTTGGAATTTTTTTACTATTTATTAAGCCACTTTGAAAATTGCTGATCCGGGTGAACAGTAAAAACAGTGCAACAAAATTCTGGACCATGTGATCTGGAATTTTCAAAGTGGCTTAATAAATAGTAAAAAAATTTCAAAAAATGTAAAATTTGGTCTCCAAGTAGATTTTAATATTTAGAACACGTTGAACGGTTCGGATCGGCTGTTTGAACACCAGAATGGCCGAAATGCCCCCGGCAGCAGCTGGCCAAAATGCTGCCGGCAGCAAATTAGCCGGACCCTATATATATATATACATATGTATGTTGAAACCTTTGCATTAGGTACTTTGTGTTTAACTTTAACTGAAATTATTAATAAAAACAATTGACTCGCTAAAAGAGATACCTTAATTAAGACTCACAACAATGTTTTAGTGGACAACAAATAGAGAAAGATCGAAAAAATTACAGAGAGAAACAATAAATCACAAAAAAAAAATAACCAAACTCTTTACCGAAGTGTTGTCTCAAGTGCACCCATGACTCGATCCGGATGCGCATCACTGCACCAGAGCTTTGAGGTGATGAAGAGCTCATCACGTGACCCCACAAGACCCTTTGAGATAGCCCTAGCAATGGCCTCGCCGAGTGGCTTTTCAGACTGATAGAGAGCCGCAGTGTCAAAATGGCGGTAGCCTAGCTTGATTGCAGACAATATGGCTTCCTGCGTTGTTTCAGACCCGGCCAAGGGGTAAACGGCCGTGCCCAAGCCGATTAGCGGCATGGCCTTGGGGCCAGAGAGTGTGTTTAGGTGCACTTCAGGGATGGTTCCCATTCTCTTAGATGGAAATGGGGCTATGAGTTGAGTAGGGGATATGGGGCTGAGTGCTAGGATGTTTTATCTTTGATAGAACTTTGCAATTCGGTGCTTTGGTATATATTTGTAAAACAAAAGGGCCCTCGTCTTGTCTCCGTGTTAGGGCATGTGCGTGTAATTAACTACAAAATTGCTGGCTTAATTCACGTGATAATTTAAGCAGTTATGTAGGCTGAGAGGGCTGAAGCAATAGTGTAAAAAAAAATGTAATATTTTATAGAGGTAATGTATTGTACTGGGTAGAGGTGTTTATGAGCTCTTTTGGTTATTGTTGTGGGGGTGAGGCTAATACAGAGAAATGGACGACGTCGTTGAAGGTCAAAACTCGAGGAGAAAATTTAATTAATAATTGGAAAATTCAATATTAATGGGCATGTTTCCATTTTTTTTTTATTAAAAGGCTGAAGAAGCCCATTTCATTTAAGAAACAGTTAACTTACGTACAACCTACTTATTCGAGTTCACTACCTAATATCAGCAAAATATAAAATCCTATCAAACATACAAAACATCAGCATATCAGCTGGAAACCACCACAATCCAATTAACATAGAAAATAAAGACAGACAGCTGCTTATGAACTACTATAGGCTGTAACCAAAAGGCAATAAATTAAGAAGTTCTAGATATTTTTATATCTAAGTCAATCATTGAGGCTTACCTGTCCAATAATGCACAAGGGAGATAATAAGTAGAATAATTTGTCTCACTGATTTTTTTCTTTTTACCAGTTGCAAAACAAAGTTCATTTCTATGTTTCCATATAGTCGAGCATACAGCACTTAATACTAATAGGAAAGCTGTTATATGAGTATGACATAGTTGGTTAGCAAACTTAACAATATCTGCAAATCTAGTCAAATGAATACGGATATTTTGGCAAGAGCCCATAAAGAACCATATTTGTTTTTGTAAAGGGGCATGTTACAAATAAATGGTTAATGGATTTAGGTTGTTGGTAAAACTGACAAATATCAGGCCCTGTCCATCCCTTTTTCTTTAAATTGTCAGTTGTCAATATTATTTATTCTGAGTAAGCCACATAAAGATTCCAATCTTAATGAGAATTGGAACCTTCCACCATAACATTACATTTTCAGGTGTAATGCCTCTAAAATTAAGAATTTTATACAAGGATCTAACTGTAAATCTCCCATTGGACTCCCAACTCTAACTGAGCCTATCATTTAAGTGAGTATAGGACAAATGACTGATAATGTCTAGTATCTCTAGCCATTCTACATATTGTACAACATCTAAAGTTCTGCGAAAAGTAAGGGCATCTCCTTGTGTATTAATAACTGTTTGTAATAAAATGTCAGTGTTGAAGCACATATTAAATAAAATGGAAATCACTGTTTGTCGTCATCTAAGGAGGTTCTATATGACAAAATGTTATATATGACAACTTATTTAACACAACTTATTTATGATGTTATATATGACAAAATGTTGTCACTTCTAAAAATTTAGGTTGAAGCCATATTATCTATCATTTATTTATTTATTTATGTCGCGTATCACATTGGATACAATTTGCAGATCTATCAAACATGAATAATGGGATGTTGAATTTTATCACATTTTTTATGGACAACTAAAATTATAAATTGAATGACATTTGACGCATTGATTATCTAAAGTGATAACCAATATATCTATAATTAAAAATTTGAGTATTAATGAATTGGATGAAGTTTGTCACTAGATGTTGTCCCTTAAAAAAAAAATGCACATTACTTCAACATCAACTTAATATGATATTTAGTACTCGCCGTGAAAGTGTTGAAAATAAATAGAATTAGAGACTAATAATAGCCTCAGACACCCATTAAGGGTTTTAGTTCATCATAGGCTAGTTTAGGAATAAAAGAGAGCAACTAAATGTAGTATATAAAGTTACTCAATCTTTTTTCTTTTTTAGAAATTATGGCAACGGTACAAAACTAGACAAACGTTAGAATTTCCAACAGCTCTTTTTTCTCTTTTGCTATATAAGCACCATTGTAAACATTTACTATTCAGATTGATAAATACAATTTACAATCATCATTTCACTATTTTATTCTGCAAAATCAACATGGTATCAGATCACTGATCAACATGGTATTAGAGTATGTCATAGGTGGAAAAGAGAAGCCAAAGCCAGCAATCAACGGGCAAACCTACTGATGAAGAGAAGAAGGCCATGGCTGAGTGGACGACTAATGATCACCAAGTTGTAAGTTGGTTGCTGGTAGCCATGGACCCCACAGTATACTATCTCTTCGTATATCAAGACTCGTCTAAAGAAATTTGGGATAAAGCTAAACAATTGTATGGTCAGCAAAACAATTATTCTCATATATATCAGCTTCAAGAAAAGGTAACTCTTGTTAAAACCCAATCAATTACTGCTACCTATCATATAGGAGTAGTTTTTGTTGAAGAATAAAAGTAACTAGAGGGGTAATTTTGTAAAAGTGGAATAAGGACTAAATTGTAAATAAGTCATAGGTGCATAGGGTGTTACCGTTATCACTAACGGTAAAAATATGTCAAGAGAATATATAAACTCATGTATCTTGAAATTGAAAGATATAACAGAATAATATATACAAAATACAAAATTGATAAGTTTTCACAGTTTTGCAGTTGTGATAAAGCGGTAAATCTAATTTACGCATTTTATATCAAAGCAGTAAATTCTATTTTACCAGTTCATACAAATATTTTGCATATATATACGTGAATCAGTCACGTATATTTCTACTAATTCCTAATTCTTTATTTTGCAGCTTTTGCGTGTGTTTTTCTTTATACCGTATATCATATCAAAATTTATATGCATTTAAAATAGTAAATCAGTTCAGAAAGCGTAAAGCAATTTGGTAATGTGACAAAGTTCCTTTCGGCCAGTTATCATACAAGTAAAGGGGTTCCCAGGAAAGACAGGGGGTCACAAGGACCGCTTAAGTCCAATATTTCCTAGACAGAACCTTCTTCAACTATGTACGAATAACATTTCTTACTTAGGTACTTTATTGCTTCATCACATTCTTAAATGTACTTAACACATCCAAAATGTTTTCGAAAGAAAGCGTAAAGAACGCATAAAATCACATTTTATCTTTCTTAGTCGGAAAGTAATTTGGTAACGTGATAAAGTTCCTTTCGGCCAGTTATTATACAAGTAAAGGGGTTTCCAGGAAAGACCAGGGGTCACAAGGACCGCTTAAGTCCAATCTTTCCTAGATAGAACCTTCTTTAACTATGTACGATAACAGTTCTTACTTAGTTACTTTATTGCTTCATCACATTTTTAAATATACTTAACACGTCCGAAAGTTTTTCGGAAGAAAGCGTAAAGAAAGCATAAAATCACATTTTATCTTTCTTAGTCGAAAAACCGAACCAAGAAAATCACATTTTATCTTTCTTAGTAAGAAAACCGAACCAAGAAAATCATATTTTATTCGGTTTAGACTTTAACTGCTAATCTAAGAATTCAAACTGACAAAATATTTATACATCTACCATGTATATCGTACAAGATTTTTAGAAAATCAATCAGTATGAGAGCCTTTGCTCTGATACTACTTGTTGGGGAATTCAGCCGCTAAATTCTATTTTCGGAAAAAGCCGCGAAATTCTGCATGAGAATTTTTACCGAAATTCTGTTTGAGAATTTATTGCCAAATTCTTGTTTAAGAATTTACCGCTAAATTCTGCTCGAGAATTTACCGCTAAATTTTGTTTAGGCTTACGGTGCGGAAAGAGCGTAAAATCAAAATTTTACGTTCTACCATAAGCCGAGGATCTACTCCCGGATTGATTTCTAAAATAAAATTTATTTAACATTTAAATAAATTAAATAACATTTGTACCTTTTCCAAATTCGAATTGGAAGTGCAGTCTAACTCTGTTACGGAGCACCAGACGTCTGATGCCTCTATCAGTTATCCACCAGGAACAACCAGAGAGTTGGTATTTCTTTTGCCAGAAATACTGTACCAGCGGGATTCACAAAAACACTATTCACAACTCGCAAGAATATACGTGGATTATGTATTCTTTTCTTTTCTACGCAAATCACTATTTGAGAGGAAAAACACGAGAGAGAGAAAATGATATTCGAATCGATTGAATTATATTTTTCTCTCACCCCACAAGCCTTTATATAGCATATAGGGTCAGTTTCAAAAAGACCAAAATGCCCCTCTCAAAGTCGATTCTAGGGTATTTTACCAAAATTCCCTTCGAGCCATAAACCCATAATTCAATTGATTCAATTTGGGCTTTTAAATTAAATTCTAAATTTAATTTAGGCCCAAATTCAAATGGACTTTTAACCTAAAATGTTAATTCATAATTAACATTTTTAATCCATTTATTATCAATATAATTATTCAGAATAATTATATTTCTTGCGTATGTTGTTGCGATAAATTTATACGACGTGTCATACACGTTTATAAATTTAGTTTGTTTAAGCTTGTCATCTTTATGACATTTATATTAATTATAACATTTATAATTAATCATAAACTTCTCTGATTACTTTCCTATTGGTGTGACCCGATAGGATCTGTGCTATGTTGGCAATAGAATAAAAACTCCTTTTAATTCTATAAATCATAAGCGGCATCTGGCATAATGCATTATGACTACCCAATTGACACAGATGATCTTGTACAGTACAATATCACGATCCAGTAAACAATTTACTCATGTTAATTCTTTTTTCTCATAGTATCATATCAGTTTCAAGGTAGGTATGTGTCATCATTGCAAACTTAATCTTTTCTCGATCTTAAGTTGATTATCAAATATGATTAACTCTTTAGTAATATTATGCACTGATAACCCTAATTTATCAAGAGCCCTAGTGATACCATCACTTGTATTAAATACAAGAGACAATAGTAGTCTTGGTGAACATCTCCCCTCCGTACAAGTTATGCATACTGAAATGTCATATGTATAGCTACTTTTTACGGATAGCGTTGAACAAAACTCACGAATACACACTTCTCATATAGGAAAGACGAATACCCCATACTTTAGAACTTAACACTGAATGAAATATTAATGACACGAACACAATCTATTTAACATTTCATTTAGAGTCTATCAAATACCATGTTCTCTAACATGTATCTATGTGATTAAAATGACAACTCTTTGTCTATGGTTTGTAAAACTTAACCATCATTTAATCCACATACTAACATTCGATTGGTCAATTAGTGTTCCTGCTAATTACCACGATTAGAGACTATTAAAAGTATTTATCATCTATATTATAGAGTTCTACAATTTCAAGTCCTTAACTTGAAATGATTCATAAATGCGAAAATCTCAAGAAACAAAATGATATATTTATTAATCATCCATTACATGAACAAAATATATAGAATCAAATTATCCTATGATTGACTTCTAGATTCTTACACTAACAATATAATGGTTGATAGGCGTTGTAACGGATGTCACAACAGTTGCCTACGAAAGTTTTTGCAGAAATTTGGACCTCGAAAATGAATTGTTCCGTTGTAATGGTTGATTCAACGTTATAACGGAATAAATAGATTACCTTACACCTTGTTTGTATTTTGGCTGCAGTTTGGTCATATGAACTCCAATTTGAGTGAATCAAAGCTTAAAAAACACTAGGAAACAAAGATCTACAACTTTCATGTTGTAACTTTATTCAAATTATGAAGTGGTGGGTTGCTATGGGCCTTGGAAAGGCTGACATCAGTTATGAAAACATTTATAAACCTAGATTTGTTTCTCTCACTATAAACAAAAAACAAATATTAGGTTTTCTTTGAAAGCTCTAGCTGCCAAAACACTTCTTCCTTTGCCGAAAAAGAGCCACCATGGTTGTTCTTGAAAATTCATTCAAACAACCTCGAATCTACTCCACTAAACCTCAATCTTGATTAGAATTAGAATGATTTGTGAGAGATATCTTGTTTATTCAAACACTAGAGCCTTGAGTGCTCGCTTCTTATATTAAGAGTCTTAGTGCTCTTGGGCCGTGTGATTTCTCGAAGTTTGTAAGGGCTCACTGGTTTCACCTTGTACTCATTTCTCATTGGATAAAGAAAGACGCGCCATCTCGAAGGTCGTGAAGCCCAGAGACGTAAGCGTTATTGCCGAACTCCGTAAATATCTCTCGTGTCAATTGTCTCTTAACTCTTCTATCTATTTTACGTACACTTGCTTTGTTTAAGTTTTCTTGTTTCCGCCAAGAATAACTTACGCACACGTTCGATATGCCTTTATATTTCATATCAACCTTTTAAGGTTAAAATTTTAAAATGCCCCATATTCATCTCCATCTAGGTGCCTTAGGGACCAACAATTATATCAAATAAAACTATAATAAAATTATAACAAATTATAAAATATTACAACCAATAAAACTTTAATCGTCAATTATAAAATTATAACCGTAAATTAAAAAATTATAACAAAATTTTAACATAAATAATACAACATTATTAGAAAAAAATATTATATACCAAACCTCCCCACTAGGGGCGGTTTGGTCTTGAGCTGACCGCCCCATTAAGAGGCGGTTTGGTATTGGAAGCTAACCGCTCTAACGTGGAGCGGTTAGGTTATTTTTAAAATTGTTTAAGTGAGGAAGGTAGATTTATATTTTTTTTTAGAGTATCAATAAAAGTTTCGGTTTCAAATAAGCCGCCAACATTATTACTGTGATTAATTATATAATACACACATTGACATCAATGTCGCTTTGGCCGAGTGGTTAAGGCGTGTGCCTGCTAAGTACATGGGGTTTCCCCGCGAGAGTTCGAATCTCTCAGGCGACGAATATCTTTTCCTCTCTTTGTTGTTTGTAGTTCGTACTGCTCGTTTTGTTTAGTGTTCTTTTTTTCTTTCTCCGTTGTCCTCTCAAATAGTTTTTTTTTTTTTTTTAACTTGGTAGTGCCTATCAAGGCGTCCTCTCAAATAGTTAATCAACATTTTACTGTTTACGTTGCCTATCAAAGTCTCAATCAAATAATATATATCAATGTTTTAAATAGCGTTTATAGCGTCACAGCGGGAATGCTACAAAAAAAGCTATAGCAAATAGCGTAGCTATAGCGGAAGCTATGCTACATAGCTTTTTTTTTTTTTTACAAAAATTATATTATATATTTGTACTAAATATCAACATTATCTAAAGTCTCATAGAACAATAAATAACACCAAATTAATTAAGAAATTATAATATTCATATTGAACCAGTACAAAGTCCAAATTGCGGTTCAAAATATCCATAGTAATATCATAAACTATCGATTTTTTTCTATTCAAAATATCTTAAGCATCATGATTCATGACATAATCTATTTTTTTTTCTATTCAAATTTCAAAATAACTTAGACAAGGGTTTCCTTCTCGGTTTGGGCAAATTAAAAGATATGTAGCAACAAAGCTTTTAATTGATTTCTGTTTGGATTTTTATTTAATTTTTTTGGATCTTTATTTAAAGCTCATATAAATTGTCTAAAAAATCCCATTATGCATAGCGCGCTATTTGCGCTACACACTATGCGCTATAGCGGACCGCTATTACCGCTATAGTGGCCGTAGCTCAATTAGCGCATTTTGATATCATAGCTTAGCGTTTAGGGTTCAAAAATGCTATAGCGGCGCTATAGCACGCTATTTAGAACACTGGTATATATGCTACCCTTCAAAACTTTTTTTTTTTTTTTAATTTTCAAAAGTCCGTAGGCAACTTACAACTCAATCTCCCCATACAACAGAATTCTATGTATCTGATATAATAAAACCGAGTGAGGTTACGGTGCTATGCATAGCACCAATTGGGTCCGTGCAATGGCTCAAAATTTAACTTTTCAAAATTCTAACGGTCGATCCGAACCGTTCAACATGATTATAAAATGAATATGTACTTGCAAACCAAATTTTATATTTTTTCGAATTTTTTTACTATTTTTTCGAAAATCACTTGATATGAACATTATGGACCATCCAAAAACAGCCTATCTAAAAACAGCCTATTTAAAAAAATAGTAACAAAATTCGAAAAAATGTAAAATTTGATTTGCAAGTACATATTCATTTTATAATCATGTTGTACGGTTCGGATCGACCGTTAGAATATTGAAAAGTCAAATTTTGAGCCGTAGCACGGACCCAATCCGTGCTATGCATAGCACCGTAGCCTCACTCAATAAAACCTATTACAAAGATCCTACTGACTAAAACAGGGAAAGTAATGCCCCGTACAATTCCAACCATTTTCCCTCCCTTTCTTTGCCAAATAATCCGCCAAATCATTTTGGCTTCGTTGCACATGAAAACAAATAAAAATTTTATTCTCTTGCAAACTTCTTCAAACATGCAAAATTTCGTCGAACATCGTCCAGTCTGCATTTAGTGGTGGTAGCAGGTTTGAACAGATGTTAACCAACTCGAGACAATATGTTAGGAGCATGCTACTATTCCTAGTTTGATTACTGTCAGAAATAGACTCTTTCTTTGCTAATGCTTCAACTTGTAAAGAGCAACAACCTCTAACTGCTTTGCATTTGTAGAATAAACTACTTCTCAAGAATAAACCTGCAACAGCCACATTTAATTATGCAGAAAACTTTATTACGAATATAATTATGATCTAAGAAAGCAACTCCTCCTTTTAAATTAACAAACTGCTGCCTACTATCAAAGTTTCCGTTAACTTTGTTCATCTTGATGTGTTAATTGGTTTCATCTTAACTACAGGCATCCAAAACCAAAAAAATAAAAAGATAGTTATCAACAATGAAATGTAATTTGTTGAATAAAATAAGAAGAAAGAAGTATGCAAATCTCAGCCGTTCTTGGCCAATTTACGCACTATCGTAACAGAAATCAACAATCCAAATCACACCCGCAACACCCCTTTCCAGCCCTAGCTTCCCCAGATCTAAAGAGGTATGAAATATAATTGCACTATTCTGCTAGTAAATTTCAGATTACCAAGCTTTGTGAAATCTTTCTCAAAGAAAAAAAAAAACTCTCTGATGCGCCAAGTTAGTTTTACCTCGCAACATATTAGAAAAATCAGATCAATTTACGCAAAAAGTTCCAAAAAGAGAAAAATTGCCTCTTCTGCACAATAAAGAGGTTCATTTTGCCAAACTTGCCAAAATTTGGATACCTTTCTCGAACAAAAGGTCAAGTGATTCATTTATTTATTAAAGAGATAATAAAAAACTTTGTTTATTCAAAGTTACAGAAAAGTGAAGAACTCTCTACATATTTTAGTTCATGAGATTCTAGATTGCCAAGCTTTGGAAATCTTTCTTCCAAGATATTTTGCTGCATTTAAACCGCCAGTAGCAATCAGACCTGACAGAGCTTGCCTGGCGCTTGATGCCATTACAAGCCGTCTCAAACCTTTCCTCACACACTTAGCTGCCACATCTTTTGATGAGACTATGATTTGAGGAGTTGCAGTTCCTACAAAGAGCGACCATTTAATGATAATGAATGATGGAAAAGCATAGAGTAATTCACAAGAGAAGAAAAAAATACCACTGTGACCGAGAGTGGAGCTGCCTCCCACATGTTGTTGAATTGTCCATGGAAGAGTTGAAAAGAGGTAGTTTGTGGAGGAGGAACTGCAATCCTGCCAAATATATTAAAATGACAATATTAGAGACTTGCTTCTTTTTTCTTTTGTTGTATCATTTGGTGTTACACAGAAAGAAATTATTTCTGTCAGTTCAACATCAAGTTCAAGCCAAAAGTAAACACAATATAGAGAATATATATATATATATATAACCTTCCTGCCACAGTTTTGATCCAAAACAACCCTCCCATGAAATTCTTTCTCCTATATTAGATTTTTCTTATTGTGTTACCAATAACACAGAAGAATTTTAGTTTTGTATTGAACCCCTAATGTATGTGATTTGTGGTTGAATTCCATAATTCGACCAATGTCAAAATATCAAATTCAGTTCCTATTAATTAATCACAAAAAGTGCATAACAGGGAAGAACTTTGGCAAAATAATGGAGGTGCTAAGCACAAGACCCACAGAAGGGCCATGCAATTACAACCAAAACTCCACCCTTTAGAAACTGTACCATAACAGATGGCTACTTACACTGGCTTTAATTGCTACAACCATATATCAAAATTATAGAAAGATCAATTAAATAAAGTGCATTTTGTATGTTTTGCTCAGTGTGTAATATGTAGCCTCTCTGGTTTTGGTATGAGTTTTGGTCTATGCTGGTATTAAGGGGTTTGGAAATAGAGTATGTAGATGATGGCCGATTTCTTACTTAAACTGAGGTTGGTGCACCTCCTATTTGTGCCTTATATAGGCTGAGAGGGGTATTAAAGGGAGGTTTGCCAATTTAATGAGGTTATTTTCTTCACTGAGACATAGTATATCATGTAGTAGGATAGGGCAATATACATCAGCAGGGAGAATTTGTTTATGCTGGATTATGAAGGTGCTTTGAGATGTTAATAAATTTTGGTGTTTAGTCTAATGAAACAGGTACCTGTTTTTTTTTTAAGGTTGAAAACAGGTACCTGTTGGGTACAACTATTTTCAAAAGAAAAAAAAAATGTAACATCAGAACTAAAATTAAATAAGAAAAAGCTACCTGCTTAAAAGACTTTGTCCCTCCAAAAGAAGAAACTTTGAGTAGCCTTTCTGACACATACTCATGTAATAGTGGTCCATACATTGATTGGAATAACTTGAAGCTTCCTTGAACTATATTTTTCACCTGAAACATAAATTCAATAGACATGACTTTTGTTTTAAGCATAGGTTCAGCAGATACTCTTAAAATGAGAAGTCACTAATTGTACTTTTCCATTATAACGCCATTATCTTTTATTTTCTGTTTTTTTAGCCTGCGCAATTTCAGATTGAACTGAAAATTCATTCAAGGGAAACTGGAACTTAATTGGGCCCTTCTTGGCCCAAAAAATCCTTAAAAAGGGCTAATACTTTCGTATGATGTGATGGGATCTGTATTTGTGTATTGAGCAGGTTTTGCTCAATACTAGTTGGTATCAGTAGCAGGTACTACTGTGATCCTTGGTACTTCAGCATAGAAGCAGTTTAAAAGTTTTGGGTACCATGTGCCTCATAAACAAAGGATGTTCCAATCTTTCTGTACTAACCTTATTTTTATCTTCTGCAAATAACATTCTTAGGTCACCCATGTATGACAAGCTACATATTTTAGCATATAAATCATCCTGCAAAAACAGGAAGGAATAAAGAGCAATCATATTGGGGCTTGCATCTGAGAAGGTAAAGAAAACGAAAAATTCGAAAATAGTAAACCTCGGTGAACTCCTGGGGCAAAAGGAGAAATGAAGCTGACAGTGCTGATTTTAGGTTAAGGGTGTTGACCTTGCTTATCTCCCAATTATCAACAACTACACAAACCTGCATCGGGATTACATTAGTATACACAAAATGGATTTTGTTATGCTGTGTACTTCAAATATTTTAATTCTAGTTTTGCTCTTACTTTTTAAATCGGTATTATTAATATTATTCTCGTTGTTGCATGCTTAATTCAGGTAAAAGGCTCTACGATCCCAAGAAAGAACCAACAAACAGTCAAAATCAACAGTGTCCATTCATCAGCACATATAGTAGAGAGACAATCAAGTATAACTGTATTGATCAAATACTTACTGGTTCATTGAGCAAAACAACATTGTAAATTTTATAAAAAGAAAAACTTAAAAGCAGACCTCAGGTACAAACATACAGGTTTCTGCAAGCGACCGCTCAAGTAGAACCGATTCCAACTCAGCACATCCAGTGCCAAATCATGCATCCTCACCACACCATATTTTATCCTCTGAGATATCACATAACCTCAATTAATTTCGAAACTAAAAATTCTAAAGACACTGGAGCTGCAGTTCCAGCCCGACCTAACATAAACAGCTCTTTTTGTTGGTTGGTTGATATTTCTAGATTCAGTTACACAACTTACTACAATTAAATTAGAAGATTTACAGTAAGTTTACGCAATACGACCCAAAATGAAAAACAGAAATTCTATTACCTGACTGGCAGTCATGCCAGTAATGCAAATTAAAAAAAATGCATGGTGAGTAAAAGCTCAAGTCAAGTCTAGGATTATTATGCGAATCATTAACCAAGGGTAGGGATCAGTCGACAGTGAGTTAACTTGACCATCTTGGAAATATTTTTCAAATTAAGTCAAAATTTTTTTTATTAATATACATACTTTTACCTTACAAATTAGTTGCATCAAATTTCATGAAATCTGAATACTGTTTCATATTTAACCAAAGTCCATTAAATGTGATCTGTTGAAATTTTCAAGTTGTGATGCACAGCAATACTTGCATCAAATTCTATCATTTTTGACATGCATGACACATAGTAAATGACACTCCAAATGTCAGAATTCGACATTAATAATTAATTTTGACAATTGTAAGATTGTCACCTTAATCCATTGACAATAAATCTCCGCCCTTCAACTAATAAGTCAAAATTGAGTCCAAATATGACAAGTTAGAAAAGCCGAGTATATCCCTTAAAAAGTCCCCTATGCATCTACCACATTCTCTCTTAATTTGCCGTCTCATCTACCACCCAATATTCTGTTACTAATCCTAAAACCTAACTTACAAAACCTTATTTGCAATAGCCAGTCAAGATGATACCAGCATGTGCCTAATAATCGAGCAGGACCAGTAGGGTTTATCCTTCAGTGTACTGTGTCATATCGTTGCTTTACACTTTAGACTGTTTGTAACTACATCCTTATTTTACCATTCCTACGTGCTGAACTATCATCAGATGAAACAAAAAAAAAACAACCTTGTCTCTCCACTCCACAAATGGATTGAAATGCACGCCGGCACCAATATCATCAGCAAGGCGTGTAATCTGAACAGTCAAACATTTTTGCCAATTAAAAAGTAAGATAGGAAACATCAGGAAGAAAATATTATGCTTGTAAAACCCTCAATGACGATTTTCAACTCACATCTACAAATTTTATATTTCAGTTTTTGCCAATAGTACATGCAGATAGGGATCGGTGTCATTGTTCTTAGTACAGGAGATGGATTTGATAAAACTGCTGATTGGATTAAGTAAAAAACTCACTTGGGCAAGTTTAGCCAAAAATGAAAATAAGATGAACTGTTGATAAAAGGCAAACCGCTTTTGGGCCGAGACGAGCCATACAATTCGAGTAGTGCTTCCTGTTTCTCTCCAAATTCTGGTTTGAAGAAAATAGTTGAAAAGAAAGTTTTTAATGTTGCAGGGTTTAATAGAGAAATTAACAGCTTTATTTTCTTTCAAATGAAATGTGAAATTGATTCAACCATTTTAAATATTTTCCACAAAATACCACAAGCTCATAGACACATTTAAACAAGGAGGTAATTTTTTGGGGAAAAACTAAAACATAGATAAGTAATTATCCATTGAACAGGTCAAGTTGGTGTTTCCCTGAACCCTTTTTCAAAATAGCCTCCATTATCCGCCCTTAGGAACACTAAGGAAAAATCCTAATTTAAGTTCCCTAAATTAGTAAGTATAAGAATTGTACAATCTGAGCAGTCAAACAGTCACAGAATTTCACCAAACTTGGACCATTTTAGACAAAACTTCAGCTTTTCTCTATATGGAGAAATAGAATAGTACTTAAATCTGTAATCTGATAATGGATCCTGGAGGCTACTTTTGGAAACAACAATTGTACTAGGGATATTTTGGATCGAGCTACTCCGAGAAGACCATGGGCTAGGTCACAATTTTATTTCAGCAAAAAAGTGAATTTGAGAGAAGAAACTTGCCTCAGAATGCCACTCAACAGGATCTGAAACACCTAGTATATAATCAACCATCGTAGCCTGAACAATTATAAGAAAATGTCACAAAACAGGAAATCAACACAAGGTCAACAACAACATAGATCATCCGAACTTTGCCTTCGTCTATCCTCTCAGTTATCCCCTTCTATCTCACAATTAGTATTAGAAAAAGTGAGTAGCCCTTCTCTCATTGCTGATTCCAATTAACTTAAATGTAAGTTGGTCGAGACAGAGAGAGAAGAGACCTTGTCAGAATTGTTCGGTAGAAGAGAGGAGCCATAAGCGCAGCAGAAATCAACTGGAGGGAGCACCTCGAGCGGCCCGGCCAGTTCCGCCCCGCTCTCCATTTTTCCAACTTAATTCCGACGAAAGAACAGAAATAAGGAAAGAAAGATCAAAAGAAGAAAATAGTTCTCAACAGGGAAGCATAGAATCTCAGTTACCGGACTGAGTACAATTGAATCGACTAGTGATATTTCTTATCGTATTTGAGTTGCGCTGGGAAAACGGATCACGATCCAATAAGGCTGATACCAGCGGACTACGAGTCGACGAGGTTGGGTTGGAACTTGGAACCGGGCTCGTTAGCGTAACAGGCGTTGTAATAACTGGACCGGGCCAACGAGTTCGGATCCAGTATAGCCTTGCACGGAGGTTCTCGTTCCAGCTGTCCGGTTTAACTTTGCACGAATTTCAAAGACTTCTGTACATTTACCGCTGGCTCGTAAAAATATCGTTCGACTGAAATTGTGTTTGGAGTGTAGACTGTAGAGTGATGTGGTATTCCATAAAATACGCTCACCGAGCCAACGACCAGGTTAAATTTCAAGATATGGTTCATTAGTTGGCCCATGAACAAACCGGCCCGACCCAAATTCTGTGATTAATACTTGATTTCTGACGAAATTTACGTTACATACTGACTATTTGTTAAATGACAATTATAAAATGAAGCGCCATTATCAATATATATTAGTTGTGTCCAGACGAGTTAAGAAATATTTAGTTCTTTACATCTTGTTTGGATGGAGAGTTGAGGAAGGGAAGGAATGGAAAGAAAAGAAAACTTTCCGTCGAATCGTGTTTGGTTGATAAAATTATGTCGGAGGTGACGGGTATAGGAGGTTAAAGGTTTAACCTTGTATTATTGTAATCAATAGAATCGGTTTCCCTTCCGATTTGAGATGTAACGGATGGAAAGAAAATTTTGTTGCAAATATTTTTTGAAAAAATAACAAAAGTGCTCAATCCTATATCTTACCTATATATTTCTCATACAAATTTTTTGTCACAAACCTACAACAACTATCAAATTTCTCATTAACCTTCTAAATTTTAATTAACCAAACAAGAAATAAGACAGAAAGAAAAGTTAAATTTATTTTCTCTCATTAATTATCCAAACACGAAGAAGTTAAATATGTTAATCTTCCTTTCTATTTCATTCCATTCTCTTCTATTTGTCACCTCCCCTTACTTCCTCTACTCTCCATCCAAACAAGGTGTCAGAGTGTGCTTCACAATTTATTAAGAGGGGAAGGGAAGGGGACAGGGATAGAAGGAAGGGAAGAATTTAAATGGAGTTACTTGCTCTATAATTCTATAGGAAGGGAGAGAAGATTGTGGAGTAACTTGACATTTATTTTATATATTTTTAAATATGACTATTTTACCTTTATATTTCATTTACAGTGACATAAACCGTGGCATGCCTTATATTAATTCAAACGAAGTTCTTACTATTGAATTTTGTTACCAGAGTTACAAACTACTTAAAAACATAAATCGGCCTAATACAAAAAGAGAATAAAGTAAAAAAAAAAGAAATAACTACATTCACAGGCTTGCCAACAAGGTATCAGAATGTGCCAGTAGACACCTGCCAACCTAATTCCTGATTTATGCCTGATATTAGTGCTTCTTCAGTGCACTTGTTATCTGCTATAACTTTAGGCATTCCCTTATGGATTCAAATCTGCTAAAATCCAAAATCATGAACAATAACTTTGAAATTTCTGAAATTCCAAATCCAACTATTGAACTGTTTCAAGATACGTGCACAGAAAACCAGCTGTTTCGAAATGTGTGCACAGAAAAAGTTGAACGGCTGGATTCGGAATTTCAGAAATCCCAGAGATACTGTTCATGTATCTCGGATTTCAGCTGATTAATATTAAAGAAGGATGGATCTAATTAAGGTCTGTCCCACTGTTTTCCTGACAGCTTCAATCCCTCCCTACATGCCCAGTGTTGTGTGGATGTGCTTCTATCCCTTTGATCTAAGGATGCATTGAGTTACTGATTCATAACATCAGTAAGACAACAAGTCTATATTTTATCCGAATTTCCAAACTGATTTTGCAAATTTGCATAAAAACCGGTCAAAAATGATCTAATTGCACAATCAGTCTTACAAATCATACATCACATTATTTAGTTGTTAATAAAAAGTAAGAACCATAAATGGAGTTTCATTCAAAAATCAGTCATACAAATCTTATAGAAAACATTACATCAATTGTAGATAAGTCTTTATATAAATATAAATATTATATGGAGGTTCATTCAAAAAATATACCCTTTTCATTACAAAAACTATCACATAAATTCCAGCACCATACAAAATCATACCAACTGGTACAACGGTATCATCATCGTATCACTGCTTAATAGTTGTAAAATGCAAGCTATCAGATTGTTTATGTCTACATCCTTATTTACGTATGCATCAACTGTTAGGTTTTTATGGTACTTAAGACAGCGGATTTCAAAAAATTTGACAAGAAAAGTACCAAAGGAACATCATGTGCGGTCATGTGCGACTGAAATCAAACCAAAATCAATTTTCAAATCAATAAACATCATACATTTTGTTTATTGTCTCCAAACAACAAAGGAAGATCCTTGAGACGTAGGGTTGAAGATCATTCACCTCTTTGTTGATGCTAATGATAGTTGATGCCTTGCAGCAACTTGGCGGTTGATGTGTGCGTGAACTAGAACGTCTTGCACCAAGATGAGACTCCGAAGTAGAAGTCCTCCACAGTATCCACCAAGAAATTAATTAGAAACCAAAATTTTATCTTGCTGGAGAATAGTAATTTAGTCACTCCTTAATCCCTATCCTCCATAGAACTATTCTTGAGTTAAGAATTTATGGGTTCTCAACAAATAAGAGATTAAACAAAAGAGAGAGAGTTTTGGCAGAACTTCAACTCTCTCAAAACAAATTCATTTCAAAAGAAATGAGAGAGAGACTATATATAGCAAATAAGGAATGTAAATTTTGTTTTCAAAATTAACCCCACGTTTTTTACCACGATCTAATTCGAATTAAATTTTGTTTCAGATGGCAAAGTTATAGATCTTTCTTTTAACTTTCCATCCATATGTAGTACGCCCAAAACGGACATATTATGAGGGCGCTATGGTCCAAATACAAAACATGCACAGCAGTTTTCAGAACATGGTAGTCTAAATTATGCACCACATTTTTCAACATAATCTATTTTGAATTAGATTTTGTCCAGAGATGAAAAGTTTTAGATATTTCTTTTACCTTTCCATAAATATATAGAATGTTAAAGACGGATGTCTATTGATAGAGATATGGTCAAAATAAGAAATGTTGCGCAATAGTTTTCAGAAAACGTGGTAAACTATTTTGGACAAACTTTTAATTATGGAAACAATTCTTAAAATAAACATAGGTCATAATTAACAACAGTCATTAGTCTTTATTTATTGGGCTAAGTTCTATTTTTCTTTATTTGAATTAATCAAATATAATTAGTTGTATTATCATATATAATTATCCCAAATAATTATATTTCTCATGTTTTGGTGGGAAACCAATTTATTTGTCATGTCATACATGCCAAATAAATCAAAGAGTATTTATAATTAATTCCTTATTGGTGTGATCCTGTGGGATCTATGTTACATTGCAATGAAATCTGAAACTCCTTTCGATTCCATAAATTACAAGCGGCACCTAGCAATATGCATTGTAGTTACCCAAATGACACAGATGATAAGTACCATACTATATCACGATCCCTAAAGCAACAATTGTCTCGTGTCAATTTCATGTCGCATGATATCATGAATAGATCCAAGGTAGGAATGCGTCATCCTTGCAAATCTATTCGTTTCTTGATTTCGATATAATTCAGTAATTATGATTAACTCATTAATCTTATGTGCACATACTTGTATTATTTCATCAAGGGACTCAATGATATCATCACTCATTATATGAGGGACATTGGTATTTTTGATAATTATTATCCCTCCACATAAGAGATACATACTGAGATAAAATCTGTCGACTGTCAGTCACGGATAACGTTGAATAATACCCACAAATACGCATTCTCATGTGAGAGAAACAATCATCTCATACCTTAGAAGTCCAGACACAAATAAAACATTAATGACACAAACACAATCCATATTAAATGTTTTATTTTGGT
>JAJGRW010000305.1:375423-396100 GCA_025461045.1 Carex parvula | reverse complement strand
ACTGGTTATCGTTCATATTATGCTGGTTGTCTTTCACCTACTACTAGTTGTATTTCATCTTCTTATCGTTATCTTCATGTTCTACGTATTGTCTTATTATTCTAATGGTTGTTTTTCATGTTACTAGTTGTCATCATCTTATATAATTGTCTTTCATGTTCTACTGATTGTCTTTCATGTACTACGGGTGTGTCTTTCATCTTTTCTGGTTATCTTTGAATTTTTAACAGGTTATCTTCATTTTTATTGTTCATGTTCTGCAGGTTTGTCTTCCATTTACTATGGTTGTATTTCATCTTCTTGTAGTTGTGTTTCATTTCTATGTTTCATGGTCTTTAGTGCCCTCCATGTTCTACTTGTTGTCTTTCATCTTCTACTAGTTATTTTTCATTTCTTCTAGTGTCTTTCATTTTTACTTGTTGTCTTTCATGTTTAACTGGTTGTCTTCATTTCTTCTGGTTATATTCATATTTTCTAGTTGTATTTCATCTTGTACTTGATGTCTTAATGTTCTACTATTGTCTTTCATCTTATCAGTTGTTGGACAATGTTCTATTGGTTGTCGTTCATTACTACTGGTTGTGGTTTCATGTTCATCTTGTACTGGTTGTCCTTCATGTTCTGCTAATTTTTTTCATATTCTTATAGTTGTCTTGCTTCTTGTACTTGTTTTTCATCTTACAGTTGTGTTTCACCTTCATCGTAAACTTTCATCTTGTACTGATTGTATTTCATGTTCTACTAGTTGTTTCATCTTTTTCGAGTGGTTTTTCATTTTCTACTAGTTTCTTTCATGTTCTTTTAGTTGTCTTCGTCTTGTACTGATTTTTTTCATGTTCCACTGGTGGTTCATCTTCTTCTTATTGTATTCATTGTTTCTAGTTGTTTTTATCCTGTACTGGTTGTTTTTCTTGTTCTACTGGTTCTCTTTCATCTACTAATAGTTGTATTCGTTGTATTTCATCTGTATGTTTGTCTTTCGTGTTTACTTGCCGTCTTTCTTTTTCTACTGGTTGTCTTTCATGTTCTACTAGCTGTCATTCATTTTCTACTAATGTTTTTATGTTTTTCTGGTTGTCTTACATTTACTGGTTGTCTTTCATTTTTTACATTGTCTTTCATCTACTACTTGTTGTCTTTCTGTTCTACTAGTGTCTTTCATCTTATTCCAATTTTGTTATGTTCTACTAGTTGCTTTCATCTACACTGGTGGACTTTCCTCTTCCACTAATTCTTATTCATATTCTTCTAGTTTTTCAATTGTTCTACTGTTGTCTTTCATCTTCTTCTAGTTGTTTTTCATCTTCTATTAATTGTATTCGTCTTCTTCTATTTGTCTACAATCTTGAAATAGATGTTTTTCATGTTATTGGTTGTCATTCATCAACTACTGGTTATACTAGTTGTATTTCATGTTTACTACTTGTCGTCCATCTTCTTCTAGTTGAATTTCAAGTTCTACTAGTTGTCTTTCTTTTACTCGTGTCTTTTATGTTCTATTGGTTGTTTTTCAACATCTACTAGTTGTGTTTCATCTTTTTTCTCGTTGTGTTCATCTGGTACTGGTTGTCTTTGACATTCTACTTGTGTTTTTCTTGGTTCTATTGTTGTCTTTTATCTTGTACTGGTTGTCTTTTATGTTCTACTTGTTATATTTCACTTTCTTCTATGCTTTTCATCTTTTCTCGTTGTCTTTCATCTTTTTCTTGTTGTATTTCAGCTCATCTAGTTATCTTTCATCTTGTACTTGTTGTCTTTTCATGTTTCAATTATTGTCTTAATGTTACTGATTGTCCTTCATTTTCTTCTTGTTGTATTTCATCATTTTCTAGTTGTTTTTTCTTATTAAATATTGGTTGTCTTTCATCTACTACTTGTTGATTTCATCCTCTTATTGTTGTCTTTCATTGTACTGGTTGACTTTCATCCTCTTATTGTTGTGTGTTGTTGTACCGGTTGTATTTCAAGTTCTACTTATTCGTCTTGTACTAATTGTCTTTCGTATTCTACTGGTTATCTTTCATGTACAACTGGTTGTCTTTTATTTTCTGTTGTTTCATGTTTTGCTGGTTGTCTTTCATCTAATACATGTTGTATTTCATCTTCTTCTGGTTGTATTTTATTTTCTTCTAGTTTTTTTCATGTTTCTACTGGTTGTCTTGCATCTTCTCTAGTTGTTTTTCATCTTCTACTAGTTGTTTTTTTATCTTCTTCTAGTTGTCTTTCATGTTCTACTGGTTGTCTTTCAACTTCTACTAGTTGATTTTCATTTTCTTTATTGTCTTTCATCTTGTACTGGTTGTATTTCATGTTCTACTGGTTGTCTTTCATCTTATACTAGTTGTATTCATGTTCTACTGGTTGTCTTTCATCTTCTTCTAGTTGTTTTTAATCTTTTACTGGTTATCTTAATCTTTTTTTTGTTGTACTTTATGTTCTTCTAGCTGTCTTTCATCTTGTACTGGTTATCTTTCATGTTTCACTTGTTGACTTTCATGTTTACTAGTTGTTTTTCATCTTCTTTTGGTTGTATTTTATCTTTTCTATGTCTTTCATCTTGTACTTGTTGTCTTCATTTTCTTCTAGTTGTTTTTCATCTTCTGCTAATATTTTTTCATCTTCTTCTAGTTATTTTTCGTCTTGAATTGGTTGTTTCTCATGTTTAACTTGTAGTTTTATCTACTCGTTGTATTTCATGTTCTTCTGGATATCTTTCATCTTATTCTAGTTTTATTTGTTATTCTTCTAGTTATCTTTTAATCTTGTACTGATTGTTTTTCATGTTTCACTTGTTATCTTTCATGTTATACAAGTTGTCTTTCTTTTTTTCTAGTTATTTTAATCTTGTATTGGTTGTCTTTCAAGTTATACTTGTTGTCTTTGTTGTTCTACTGGTTGTATTTGATATTCTACTTGTTGTATTTCAAGTTCTACTGGTTGTTTTCATCTTGTACTTGTTTGTCTTTCATATTCTACTGGTTGTCTTTTATCTTTTATTGGTTGTATTTCATCTTCTCTTAGTTGTCTTTTATATTGTACTTGTTGTGTTTCATGTTTTGCTGGTTGTATCTTATTTTTTTCTAGTTGTATTGCATCTTTTTGTGGTTGTATTTCATATTGTACTAGTTTTATTTTATCTTATTCTAGTTATCTTTCATATGCAAAAGCTATTTTAACTGTAACCAGGTTTTAACCATAAAACTACATATCTATATATTTTATTGTCTTGGCTCTCGTAAAAAAATAACAGTTCAAGAAATATATAACATATATACTGCACTATCACTCAACTTGCCGAAATTTTTATTAATAACATTTTGAAAAAAATAATAAACCAAATAACCATCGTTTTCTGACAATTCTAAAACTAGCACGGCCGCAGAATGCCAGAGCGGACCCCCATATGGGTCCGCACTATGCCGGAGCGGACCCTGTTCTTTATAGCCCGAAAATGACAGTGAAATTTCATTCCACACTCTCACACCTTCTCTCTCCTGGGTTAGCTCTCTGATCTGTAAGTTTTTTCTCTCTTCTTTTAAATTTTTTATTTTTATTTCAGTAGATTAATAATTAAATTAGAATAATTAATTTAGTTAATTTTTAATTTTAGGTTTCTTCTGTATTGGATTGAAAAAATGGCTCTTATGGTATCCATCTACACTGGTGGGGATGTTTTAACAGGTCCTAATGGGGTTTACTATAGTATTGGACCTGTTACTGTGATCTCGATATTGCTGGGTACTGATTATGTGAGACTTAAATCGAGTATATTGCAGAATTTGGGGTTGGATCAGGGTCAGTATGACCTTAAAATTGATGCCAAAATTAGCATGCCGACTAGTTCGGCACAAACCTGGTTCCAACTATTTCTAATTCAAAATGAGGGAGTCTGGCAGGTATTGTACAACCAAACCATGAGTTTTTCTGGAGGTGCATACAAGATAATTGACCTATATGTGGAGGTTATCAGAGCCCGGCATTCCAACCCAGTTATGAGGTTAATCCAGGGTCATAGTCGGGGTAACTCATCTGACTCCAGTCCGTCCCTTGTCAAAATTGACCAACCATCCAGTAGTCAGGCCCCAGTTCAGAGGGACCGACCCTCCCGTCGAGTCCCATCCCAGACTGACCAGCCTTTATCTAGTCGGACCGCTCATTGGGGTCAAACTTGCGATCCGGATGAAACTGATGAAATAGTGGATCTAGAATACTAGAGGTAGAGGAAAATTGGGTTGATAGTGATCCTGAGGGTATGAGCGATCGGTCTGACGAGGAACAGCCTGTGCTCGGACTACCAAGGACTTTCAAGATGGATCGTGGGTTTTGGATAATGGATCGCGGGTTTCAACACCCTATTTCGGCTTTCAACGACACATTAGGGTTTATGGAAGCAAATTCGAGTTTGTTTGGAAGGAGAGCAGAGTATGAGAATGAATTGTCTGAGGGACAAACATATGACTCAAAAGAGGCAATGAAGAGCGCAATTGTTAGGTTTCACATCCTTTGCAACAAAGAGATAAGGAATACGCACAGTGACCGCACAAGAATTAGGTTCAAGTGCAAGGACAGTTACTGTGGGTGGTACATACTCGCAAAGGCCACCGGTTATGGAACACAATGGCGTGTCTCCAAGTGCCCAACACAATATTCATGCCACGCGGATGCGACAAGAACAGATCACGCCCAGTTGTCGGCTACTATGGTTACCGAGTGTATATCCGCTCACATGAGGAACGATATTGATTTGAGTATTCAAGCTGTCCGGATTGCTGTTGCTGAAAGGTACAACGGTCAGATACCGGCGTACAACAAACTGTAGCGTGGCCGTGAGTTGGCAATAGCCCATTAATTTGTAGTTGGGAGGGGTCATACGCTCTTATAGTTCCATTATTGGAGGCAATCAAAAGAAGCAACCCAGGTACTATATTGTTTCTTCATTTTTTACGTCATTTCATTATCAATCAACAATTGAACTTATTTTTTTAAATTTATTGACAGAAACATTGTTTGAGGTGACCTCATTTCCCACCGGCAAACCTGGACCATACAAGTATTTTCATAGGACGGCTTGGGCATTTGGACCGTGCATAGTTGCTGTTCAACATATCATACCGGTCATCACTGTTGATGCATGTTTCCTGTCAGGCCGGTATAAAGGTAACTAATTTGATTATTTTAACTTTTTTTAATTTAGTTGATTTCTGCTCTTACGAAATTAATTTGATTGTTTTACCACAGGCAAGCTGTTGATTGCAACCGGGTATGATGCTGAAAACCAGCTCCTCCCGTTGGCTTTTTCACTGGTAGAATCAGAGAGTTTTGACGATTGTGTGTGGTTCATGAAATGGTTGCACCGTAATGTAATCCGCTCCAGATTCATGTGTGTCATCACTGATAGGGGAAAGGGTATCAAGAAGGTGTTCAGACAAGATGATCTGGGGTGGAACGAGGAGGATGAGGATCAATGTGTTCACCATCTTTGTGCTACTCACATAGCCGAGAACATGAAGAAGAACGGTTGCAGTGATCAGGCAATCCGGTATTTTAGAATATATGTGGCTAAGAGGAAGATGAGGAGACACGAGCAAGGAATGCAAGCAATGGGGCAGGCATGTGACATTGCCCTCAATTGGCTGGACGGTGTGGGTAAATATTTGGATCAAGATGAGAACGAGTGCCCGAAACCATAGAAGATATTCCAAGCACTGGACGGTGGTTACCGTTGGGGCATTATGACTACAAACGGGTCCGAGTCGCTAAATAATGTCTTCAAGTCCTCTCGTAAGTTACCGGTGGCAGCAATAATTGAAGACACATTTTACAAATGTATGACATGATTTGCGCAAAGGAGAGCCAATACGGAATGGGAAGGCAGTCAATGTCAACAATTCTCGTGTCGTGTGCATCAGGTACTTTTATTTGTAGTTCTTTCTTCATAATTTTAATGAACTTTGTTAAAAAAATCTGACTTCTTCATTATTTTTTAATTTTTCATAGCTGATCAACAAACGGTTCGAGAGGTCCGATAAAATGAAGACGCTGGGGGGCTTTGGAAACAACAACGAGTTCAAGGTAACCTCCACACAGGAGAGAGTTCACGCTTCCATACCTGACGATTCTGGCCGGTTTACCAAGGCCAATTACAAATACACGGTGATAATCAAGGATGATCACACGGTAACTTGCACGTGCCAGAAGCCTCAATTGGACAGAATATCGTGCTCTCATGTTCTGTCTGTGTGTCATCTCCGAGGCATCGACCCTAGCGTCTTTGTAAGTCACTACTATCACATACATACACTGATCAACACATGGAGGGTTCAATGGCATGTGTATGAAAATCAATCGGAATGGCCTCAACACGATGGTCTGGTCCTTGTTCCAGAGGATAAAAATATTTATGTGGGCAGAAGAGGACACCAAGCCGCCCGAGATACACAAGAAAGACAAAACAGAGCTGCTCGAGCTGCACGAGGTTGAGAGTTAATGTTGTTTTTTTAATTGTATTCGTAAAAATGTTATTTATTTTCGGTTATTTAGACGTATTTGTAATTTTCGATAATATTAGCATTGTTCTATTGTATGTTTCTTTATATGGCTCTTGTTCTATTGTAATATTTCTTTTGATCAAACAACGAATAACATTTTCAGATTAAACGACATTTCAAACATAAGTAATTACACACAACTTCCAGTACAAACTTTACATTTCTGATAAAACTTCCAAAACAAAATCATAATCAAACTTCTTCACATTTCAGAAAAATAAAATAACAGGGACCGCTCCGGCATAGAATTGGTCCGCACCGGCATTCTTCGGCGTCCCTGAAATGGGTCCGCAGTGGGAAAGTGCGGCCGTGTTAGATTTAAAATTGACTGAAAACGGTGGTTATTTGGTTTATTATTTTTTTTCAAAATGTTATTAATAAAAATTTCGGCTCAACTTGGCATAACCAAGTGGCCATCATGCACAATATTTTATTTTTTTCGACTGTATATATGAATAGGAATTTTATGTTTAATTGTCCTTTCGCTCTGATCATATTTTTTCCTTTTAAAAAATTAAACAAGAGATAAACATAGATTCTTTTATTTTTATTTTTGAGAAAATAAACAGAGAAGTTGCTTGTGTATGTTTAGATGTGACGCAAGGAGTAACACCAAGTTGCTTTTGCAAAACACATAATTAATAGAGAGAGTTTTTTCTATTCTTAATTAGTTGGTTTTAAGAGTTACCTACTGACATTTCTTAAAGAGCTGTTTTGGTTCTAAATAAATGAAAATTACATAACTGTTTAAACTAAATAAAATAAAAAGTTTGTGTCCAGTTCTATGTTAAGTTTGCAGAAAAGATTTTTTAGAGAGTCTTGTGAGTATTGTAGAAAATATTTGCGGACAAAATATATACTTTTCAGGAAGCACATATCTTGATGTCTTGAAAAAACTGCAGCACAAAGAGTAATTAAGGTGAATATATTAATGAGTCCGACTAGTATAACACTAGTGTCATTTCAAATTAAATAACACCACATTTTAAACCATTGGATCTGCTTTAATATTCGTGCACAAGACTTTAATATTCGTGCACTAGTGTCTTGCACGAATATTAAAGCAGATCCAATGGTTTAAGATGTGGTGTTATTTAATTTGAAATGACACTTAGTGTTATACTAGCCGGACTCTATATTAATATCTTAAAACAAAGTTTGCTTTCTAGAATGCAACCATATTTGCGAAAAAATTGTCATATACTGATCTTTCTTCTAGACACACCGTTGGAATATATAAATATCCCATCAAACAAATCACTACCTGAACGAAAGAAGAAAGAACGGGGTAAAGATTTAACAGAGCATATTTTGCTTCATGCAGACGAGTTAAAATAGCGCTGCATATGGTTTTTGCGTTGTATGAAGCCGAAACTACTCTGTTAAAATCTTTACCAGATAATTCTCAAGGTCACCATCTTATCTCTAAACGCGCTTCAATTACTTCAGAAAAAAGGCAACTAGACTCTTTAATCTTGCCATTTACCGTTGTAGTCAATTCATATAGGTACCTAGCCTCATTTACTAATATGTTGGTCATGACAGCTACAGCTAGCTAGTTAGAGTTCGCTCGTAAGGAGACAAGTCAGTACTTTTGGAACCAAATTTAGTAATAATGATATTTACTATTTAGTAAACTTTATACATTATATGACATTTTGATTTGATTCACCGATCGATCAAACTTGACAAAATGTCAATTTATTGCTTTACACCGTTATTTTACAATATATTATGTTTTCATTTACTAATCTTAATTATATCCCTTATGTTACCAAAATTAGAAAGACCAACAATTATATTTATCTCATATCAACAGAAAACCAAGTTGATGATTTAGAAAAAAACAAGGAGTACTAAGAAAAACAAGAAACCATTTTCATTTTCATGGGGACTCTACCAGCCCATGAATTGTATAAGCTTTCATTTGTAACAATTTCTATGTTAGAAAGTAACCCCCTGAAAGGGGAAGAAGCAACGGATCCCTTGTATTTTTTTTTGACTCATTTGTCAGGAAACGGAAGCGAGATCAAGTAATTATAAAAGAGGTGTCGGTTAATTACACACTACAAGAGATGATTGAAGACTGGTTTTCTGGTGAAATCTCCCAGACCAAGACTGATTCTCAAGTGATCAAGTTTTTTAGGAAGAAAATTAAAGTGGCGAGTACAGAGATGAGTATCATGGGAAAATAGTAAACTTTTCCATTTTTTTTTTTTTTTTTTTTTTGCATAATGAAACTTTTCCATTAATTCTGGCCAAATCGAGCCTAACTTTCATGGTTATTCAGGTCAAAACTTTGACTTACAATCATGCAGATTGAAATAATATCTTAATTAATTATAGGAGAGAATTTCAGTTTCTTTTATAGAATTAGTTAGCTATATATAATTGTCCTAGCAAAATAGGTCATCATCAACCTAACTATACATTACATGGACAAGTATCCTCTCCATTACTGTAAAAGATTCCCTTCACTTTACAGTTTGAGATTAACTCTCAGCCGCTTTGAGATTCGGGTTGACACAGAAGGCAGTATTATTGAGCTTTGATTCGTGTCAAGTTAAAAAAACCGGTCCAGATCAAGTAATTGTAAAAGATTCTTTATTACAGTACCGGAGAGGATCTGAATTCACATTACATTACATATTCTAGAAGAAGGGTGTCTAGCTGATATTTGGGCCAAATTGATATTTACTTATTTAGTCATGAACACAAAACCTTTTCATATTTGATGTACACGCAGATCATGTATTATATAAATTAAAGTAAAAAATATATCCAAAACAATACCATGTGTGCAATCCCCACGTCATATTGAGTTCATAAATAACGCGTTTCTCTCATCCTATGCCCCCTACAGACCCGTCCCATCAATTGCAAAATGCGTGCAATATTTCAAGGAATCCGTATCCTCGCAGGTATCTGACTCAACACAATTGAAACGGACGGCCCATATTTACATGCAGCCCGTGCTTGCTCGGGATAGCGCAGGGGCAGAATTATTTATGCTTTGAGATTCGTGCCAAGTTAAAAAAATTAAGTTTGGGCCGTCCGATTCAATTGTATCAGTCTGGTAACTTTGAGGGGATGTGAATTCATATTGCAAGTGTGGCATTCCTGAGGTGCGACAGGAAAATTAGCATGTCACATTTGCAATAATTTTCTTCTCTTGTCTTGTCGTTGAATATAAAAAAAACTGTTCAAGTATTTCTCTCTTTTTTTCATCTAATATTATGTTCAATAAAATTGCATATTTAATATAAATGGTACGGTGATAAGTTTTGACAAAAAAAAATGCATGTTCAATTTTCGTAAAAATATATTTAAATAGAAATTAATGTTGAAATTTAGATAATATCTTACTTTGACAAAAAAAAAGACATCTTCACGATTAAATAGGAGTTGAATCCCTTGTGCAAATTTAGATTAAATATCACAAACTTTTTCTTTTTTGTTAAATGGCAGAGTTATTAGATTTTAATATTTCATTAATAAAGAAGTATCATACGGTCAAATATAATTATAAAAAAGGGAAAATCAAAATAGGTAATTACAAGTTAATTAATTAGCACTGCAATTGTTAGTTTCGACACTATCAAAATTGTAGTATTTTATTTTTATTCCAAACCCGTAGGCACGTAGTAGTATTTTTAACTAGTCAGCTGAGGCAAGTAGGGTGTTCATTGGGTCCGGTTTAGTCAGTTTTGAACCGAACCGAATTAGTTTGGACCAAATGGTTCGGTTTTTTTTGGTTTAATGGTTCAGTTCAGTTTGCTTTTTAAAACTGAATTATAATTTCGGTTCGGTCGGTTTGGTAATTTTCAAAACCGAAATAACCGAACCGACCGAACTTTTATATATTATGAATTTGGTCCGGAGCGCCCGGTATATTTCTTAATATCCCGGTTTATTTATTAATCAATTACTTTAAATACTTCGGTTTATTTCTTAATATTTCGGTTTATTTCTTAATATCCCGGTTTATTTCTTAATATACTTCGGTTCATTATAAATCAATTGCTTTAAATAAAAAATTAATATTTTTGATTTGAACCGAATAAACCGAACAAACCGAATAAAACTTTGATTCGGTTCGGTTACAATGCTAAATCGGTTCGTTTCGGTTTCAACCGAACCGATGAACACCCCTAGAGGCAAGTCCACCACACACCTGATTGTACAAACATTTCGAATTGCAAATGTTTGCAATTGAAGTGTAAAACAGAAGAAAGACACCTACTCTTCTTTACAACTACAAAAGATGTTATCTGGAGAACTAGTGCCTTGTTTCAGACGTCTCTTTCTTTTGTTTTATATAAACTTCTCTTATTCTTCTTCTTCCTCTCTTCTTAATTTCTTTAACAATATTAGTTTTTTTTTCTCTTATGACCTTGATTACCATCTATAATTGTTAAAAGCATCAAAGTTTTAACTGAAGTGCGACCATGGAAGATGCATTAATTTCGAACAATGGGGAAGAGAGCATGTATTTACCACCAGGATTTAGGTTTTACCCAACAGATGAAGAGATTATAACCAGTTACTTATCAGAGAAGGTGACAGACCCGGATTTTACAGCAGATGCCATTGGAGAAGTAGACCTCAACAAGTGTGAACCATGGGACCTTCCAAGTAAGCTCACTATATATATATACACACACCTCAGAACATTTTACAATATTTGCAAAGTGTGTTTTTTAATTAGACAATATATATATAACTGTACTGTATATAATAATATAAGAAACTTATAAAGTTGTCCCTATATAAGTGTTTATTCATGTTGTTATAATAAACATATATGACCATGTGTTATTTTTCCTTTTATAACCCATTGCATCCATTGTCATTATCATTCATTAGAAAAATTATTTCTTATTCCCCCTTAGGTCTTTTCCAGATGTTATACCCCTTTTATTTTACTTTCTATGTTTTAACTCATCTGGATTATATATTTTTTATTTTCTTGCTTTAAAAAAATTGTTACCAAAAATGATATCATTAATTCTTGAATTATATAATATTAATTATTTGGTTAAATTCCGTAACTATTTTCTAAACTTTGAGCAATAAAATGACTACATTCACTAGGTATATATATATATATATATATATATATATATATATATATATATATATATATATATATATATATAAAATCTAGCGCATTTTAATTTGAGGGCAAATCTCCTCTAATAAAAAAATACACGTAGCCACTTTTGTATTATATTTCTACAAAAGGTAACTATCACATGACTAGTACTGCTAGTTTTGACATTTCATCCCCAGTTTTAATACTATTAATTGTTTTTATAATTCAACGTAGACAAAGCTAAGATGGGAGAGAAGGAATGGTACTTCTTCTGTCAAAAAGACAGGAAATATCCTACTGGATATAGAACCAACAGAGCAACTGCATGTGGTTATTGGAAGGCCACAGGGAAAGACAAGGAGATATACAAGGGCAAAGGAGAGCTTGTAGGCATGAAAAAAACCCTTGTTTTCTACAACGGGAGAGCACCAAATGGAGAGAAAACTAATTGGGTTATCCATGAGTTCAGACTTGAAGGCTCATCCATTAGATATCACAGTCAAAGATCTCTTCAGAAGGTACTTAATTATATATTATATCTATTATCTACAAATAGTACTTCTCCAGTGTAAATAATACTGCTAATATATTTAATTAATATCGCATTGCACAATATTCTTTTCGTTAACAACAAATTATTTAATAGGTTATATATATACATATTGATTTTCATAATATTTATAAAATGAAAAACAACAACAACAACAACAACAACAAAGTTTAATTAAACAAAAGGATTCTCGTTTTGATAAGGTAGCATTAATTAGACTACCTTAACTTGATTAGTGTGATATATACTTTCTGTTTTCAATTTTGATATAACGATAACAATATATGGATGCAGAAAGAATGGGTTGTTTGTAAGATCTTCCACAAAAGCATTGCACTCGCGAAAGGCTCACATAACATAAACTCAAATGCATACCGTATCGAGGCGCCTGTGATTAATCCATACTGTCATAACCCAAATACGATACCTACAAATTTTAATGCACTAACACCGCCGCCAAATCTTCCCAGCTTATTTCCTCGAGAAATGGATGGTGTTAATTTGGGACATTTGAACCAAGAACAACTGGTACAGGATGCGACGCAGTGGTACAACAATGCGTTGCCTCAGCTACATGATAACATAATCAATTCTTCAGGTGCAATGATGGATGTAAACAGTCTCTGGAGTTTTTGAAACACCTGATAGCTAGTTATATGATAGAGAACAGAGGGATATTTTATTAGAGGCGCTGTACATGTTTTCCTGTTTTTGAGCTCTTCCGTTCTAGCTAGGTCTTCTCCTGATTTGGCTCTGTTGTGTAAATTATTTAATTTAATTAGCTTGTATTTTTCAGAATTTTACTGATATTTAGTAGGGAGGATTCATTTGTTGTAGCACTTTTAGCAATATATGTGTACTCTACTGGTTGATATATTTCCCCTTTCTGTAGTTGGATGTGCATGCTTACGTGCGAGAGTGGGTATAAGTTTTAACAGAGTAGATTTCGCTTTATGCAGCGCAAGAACCATATGCAGTGCTCTTTTGATTCTATAGTATGTGCGCTGCATGAAGCAAAAACTACTGACCTTTGGTATGAAAATGATTAAATGAAAATCAGGGAGGCCGGAATCGGTCTGTTTCTTGTTAATGAAAGCATTATTGCGCTTAAGTCATTAATTACTGAAATCAGAACATGCATGCACAGTATGGAAAAGATGAGAACGGAGTAGGTCCGATGCCCATCGGACCTACTTTTAGGTTCAATGAGCATGATGGCCGTCAGATCTAATTTAAGATTTGTGCACACGAAAATTGAAACAGACTTGCACGAATGCTAAAGCGTTCCGCATGAATATTAAAGCAAATCGACAGTGATTAAACCCACGAACCAGAGTAGGTCCGATGCCCATGTGACCTACTCTCAAGTGGGAAAAGATATGCTACCTGTGTTTGTTATCAAATCTTATCTATCCAATAGAAAATTTCTCTCTATGAAAAAGTAAAAAGAAAATTCTGTTCTATCAAGTAGCAATTGTGCGATTTTAGCAGTACTGTTTGGACTCGTTGCTCTAACAATGTTAATTATAGACAAAACGGAGTAGAACTAGGGTTCGGATGAGTTTCAAACGACGAATCTAAACTGTTAATTTTGAAACTCGTTTATCTTACGAGTGATATGTGTCTATATATAAACAAAAAAAATTAATTTTGGAATTAATTTTGTATAGAATTAAGTGGTAAAAAAACATTCAAAAAATGAATGCATTAAAATTAATTTAGAAACCTTTTAATTTTGACTGCTTGACTTTATACTAAATTAATTCGAAAGTTTAAAATTTTCACATGTAAATGCATCACTCATAAAGTAGATGGGTTTCAACGGTTCGGATTCATCGTTTAAATCCAATCCTATAGGTTTTAGTGTTGAGTTCACAAAAGACTTGATGAACTTAAGAACACCCTATATCTACTTGACAAAACGTGATTAAGAGGTTTTTCAAAATTTAGCAATTGATCGCAGATTTGGTGTATTAATTATTGATTTAGCAGATTAATCACTGTTTATATTTCCTCTGATTTGTTATTAAACTATGAAGTACTATTTTAATTTGCTACTTCTTTGAGATCTTGTAGTAATAAATTATTAAGTATTAATTAGTTTTGAAAATGGACACCTTGTAAGATTTAATTAAGTACTTGTTAATTAGTACTTTATAATATTTGAAATATGATGTTTGAAAGGTATATTGTGTTATTTCATTAAATATTGTGTTATTCAGAGTTGGGCTTAGTAATACTAAAATATTTGATTCCATAATTCAGATGAAAAATTAATTTCTTGTTGATATTAAAGTCGGGAGATTTTGGCACTCATCTTTATTTCAAAAATATAATAATTGATTCTTTAATATGAGTGAGTCTACGATAAGTTGCGAAGTAAGAACTTTGTTTGACTTCACGCTCATACTTTTGTTTTCAAAGTTCAAACAGTCAGACCGGAACAATTCAACATGATCGCTATATTAAAATCTGCTTGGAGATCAAATTTTATATTTTTCAGAATATTTTTACTGATTATTTAGACATGAAAATATTCGCTATATTTGGATTATTTGTGGACCATTAGAAAACAACGATTGTTTAACCTACTTAGAAAATAGTAAAATAAAATATATAGAAAATTTAATATTTAAAGATATTTTCATATGAATATTATGTTGAGTAGTTTTAATTGACTGTTTGAATTTTAAAATATATAAATTATATATGGACGTCATCATACTTCGCAACTCACCGTAGTCCACCTACTATAATAAATACTATCACAATTTATAGACCACTTAATCACTCAAAATTAAATGTTCAACGTTACACGATCATCCGACTGCTAATTGATAAATACCACTAAAATTTTTAGTAGCACACTAGTACTGTGTATCAAGATAATATAAAATACTCCTTTAATGATGGATGCATCACAAAATATATGCATCTTTATAAGAAATAAATCTGCTATTATTCTTTGGGAATAATAAGAATATGTTATTTTGATCTTAACTGTTCAAATTTTTCTATGCATGAATCTCAACGAAGACTAATGAATATTTAAAGGAATAAAATATATGCTGGTATACTGAAAATAGACAACACTCAATCAGTCATCATTACCATTTTTTGTCTTTTTCCAATCTGATATTTTCATTACATTCTCACTAGTATGTGCTGACCATAGAAGGAAAAATCGGTATCGGGATCGGGATCGGCACCGACCGATCCCGATCCGGATCGGAAAAATCGGTCGGGATCGGCCGAATCGGATCGGAAAATCGGACTTTTTTGCCAGAAGCTTGTTTTACACTAAAAAAATAGAAAAAAATTGATAAAAAAATTTAGAAAAATTATTACAATCAAATTGAAATATATAGAAATGAGTTTTCTCAAATTAAGCTTGAATGGTTTTCTCAAATTGAAATATACAATCAAATTATTACAGTCAATCCGTGGTTGAATGGTTTTCTCAAATTGAAATATGATATATAGAAATGAGTTGTGCTTTTAAACAAGAAAGATTGTGTGGTGTGGTGGAGTTGAGTTTGGTTGCCATGCTAAAGGGCGCGGGTTCGAGTCTCAGAGAGCGCAAAATTTTTTTTTTCAGTTTGGTTCATTCGTGTTTCATCCGTTTCAGAGGAATCGGTCTATTTCGGTCCGAAACGGACGACATTTGACCAGAATGTGGCCGGAACGGCCGAAATTTGACAAAATCTTCACTAACCGCATAAATCGGCCTGAAATCGGATCGGTACCGTCCGATCCCGATCCGGAACGGCCGATTTTGCCTTCTATGGTGCTGACAAATATATAGAGATACTAATAGTTGGGATCGAAATAACTGGTTTCTTTTATTTCCAAGGAATAACAACAGATTTATTTCCATCTAATATATGAATAAGAGCTGAAATTTTTATTAATACCATTCTCCAAAAAAAAAAACCACAATTTCTAGAAAATTCGAAAAATATCAGGACTGCAATGACAATTGGCAGCCAATTGTCATTGCGGCCCCATAAGACGTTTAGGATTTATGTGTTTATTTATTGTAGTATATTATTTTCACAAAAATATAGACAAACAAATTGTATTTTTGTTTCATCAGATAATAATAATAATAATAATAATAATAATAATAATAATAATAATAATAATAATAATAATAATAATAATAAAAAATATAAAATAAGTGTTGGACTATGCAATAATCCACTTAGTCTATTAATTAGATTTGCAAAACATATATTTGTTGAATTTTATAGTTTCTTATCTTGAGATATTATGCAGATTCATAAAGATATAAAGTTTCAATAAACATCAAGGATGCATCTACAAATGCTATACATATCAAGGATGTGCTATAATGAACCAAGAAATGAATTAAGAAAACTTAGCTCAAGATTAGTATTAATTAGAAATATGTGAAATTGGTAACATATGCTTGAGATTGAGGTAATTTACATAAACCGTTACAATGGTTAAGATAGCGTTGCAATGGAATAATTCATATCCGAAATTCTACAGAGTAATCGATTTATTCCGTCACAACGGTTAATCAAATGTTGCAACGGAATAAATCAATTCGGACCCCAAAAACTTTCAAAGAGTTCCGTTGTAGCAACCGTTGTAATGCTTGACAAGCATTAGGGTTTTCAGCGCAACCAAACCCAGTAACTGAGTTATATTCAACCGTTGCAACGGTTGACGCCAATTACCAAGTTTTGTTTCTCTCTCTATAAATAGAAGCAAAATCTAGGTTTGAAAAAAACAATCTAGCCGCCTCAAATTGCAATATTTCGTATTCTTTTCAGATCTAGAATTCTCATTGTTGCTTGTGCATCAAACTTCAATATACTTACAACAATCTCAAACATACTCCACCAAACTCAATCTTGTGTAAGAATTAGAGTGATTTGTGTGAGATCTCTTGTTTGTTTCAAACACTAGAGCCTTTAGTGCTCAAGAGCCAATTTCGTGCTCCGACCATGTGACTTCTCAAGGTTTGTAAAGGCTCACTGGTTCCACCTTGTACTCTTTTCTCATTGGGTAAAGAAAGGTGCACCATCAAGAAGGTCGTGAAGTCCCGGAGACGTAGGCGTTAGTGCTGAACTCCGTAAACATCTCTCGTGTCAAGTATCTCTTAACTCTTCAAATTACTTTACGTAGACTTGCTTAGTTTATGTTTTTTTTATTTCTGCCAAGTACAACTTATGCACACGTTAGATATACTTTTATATTTAATATTAATCTTTTAAGGTTAAATTTTTTAAAAGGCCCCATATTCACCCCATTCTAGGTACCGTTAGGGACAACAAGTGGTATCATAGCAGGTAATTCAAATTAAGACATACTTAATTTGAACCCTATATTTTTAGATCTATAAATGGCACAAATGGCCCCAAGACGTGTTAGAGAACCCACAATGTTAATAATACTACCAAAAGCTTTAGTCATTGGAAAAGGTTGATGATCAATTACCTCAACCTAATTGATGTTTGGGACGCCATAGAAAAGGGGTACACCCCGGAGTATAATAAAACTACAAATGTATTGACTGCCAAATCAAAACTTGCCAAGAGGGTGAATGACAATGCAATTAATGCAATATTAGGTTCGGTAAGTGAATCAGTAGCCTTAGTCTTTGGAAACGCTACCAATGCTAAAGAAATGTGAAAAGCCCTTGTAAATAAGTATGAGGATAATGACCAAATTAAACGAACCAAACTCACTGGGTTAGAAACAAAATTTGAAACTTTTAATGTAGAAAATGGTGAATCCGTAGAAAACACATATACTAGATTTTTACAAATTCAAATGAATTTATCGAACTTGAACAACCACTTTCTAACAATAAAATTATAGGAAAGCTTTTACGTGTAATGCTTAGAAAACTAAGGTGGGAGTCAATGGTAAGCGCTCTTAAAGTACTCTCGGGAGTTCAAATTTTCACTCCGGAGGAGTTATTCGCCCATCTTTGAAGTTGTGAAGAGAAACTTCGACAAACCAAAGACCTTAAACCTAAAGCCAATGTCACTTCTCTATATGCACAAAAGCAAAAATACACAAAGCAAAGGCCCTTCAATCATTTAACCTCTCGCTTCTCAAATGACCACTTCCAAAACAAAATAGACCATGAACCGTCCGACAATGCCCAACGTTTAACCGAAATATTTCAAGGAATGTTAGATTTTGAAAAGAAGTACAAGAAAAAATAGGAGGAGAACAACAAGAGAATTATGTATTTTGGGTGTCATAAAGAAGGACACTTCATCCAATCATGCTTCAAGATCTTTCCAAAGGACAAGGAAGGCAGTAAGCGACGAGATCGTCGTACTAGACCAAGAAAATATGGTAATTAAGGTCATAAGAAGGAAAGGGCGATGCAAGCAGTGCAACATGCGGATTCTGAAAAATTGATGACTACTCACGACAATGAAGTGGTGGAGAGTCCGACCCCGTGTCAGAAAATAAGGAAGTGATCAACCTAGCCTTGATGGCTACTCACGACAATAAAGCCTCATCTAGCTCTACACATAAGGTACGCCAAAAACCTAAGTTAGATAACTATAAATGCAACTTTGACTTGATCAATAGTTGTGAATCAATTAGTGAGTCAAACATTTCCTTAAATGAGAAATTAACCAACGAAACCGATAGTATGTTGAGAATCTTGCTTGATGAATCACATGCTGCGTTGCTTAAGAGAGACGACATAATCCAAAATTTCAGATTTGAGATTCTTGAGCTAGAGTCTAAGGTAAAAGAGCTTGAGTCCACATCACTAGAGTCACACACAAGTCAAACACACTTAGATGAAACTAACACTCTTAAAATTGAGATAAACAAGTTACGAGATGAAAATAGGAGTCTCAAAGCAACTAATTTGATAAATAAAATGCTAGAATGTAAAATTAAACATTATGAGTCCAAGATTAAAGAATCAGAAAAGAATATTGAAGCTAACAAATAGCAATCATCTTAGTTAGACGAAATAACCTTTAGAATGAACAAAATAGTTTTAAGCGTTGTAACGGAATAATTAATTAAAAAAAACACGCTATTAACTAACCAATTTTCCTATGCCTCACGTAATTCCAAAACCATTGTATTATCAGTAGCATCCGGATCACAAGATTGGGCCTGACTTGGGGCCCGACTAGTAGAAGGCTAGTCAATTTGGAATGGGCCCAACAGGGGTGCGACTACTAGATGATCGGACCCTCTAAACTTGGACCTGACTACTAAACGGTTGGTCAATTTGGAGAGGGACTCGACTTGAGGCAGATGAGTTAACCCGACTATGACCCTGGATTAATCTCATAGCTGGGTTGGTACGCCGGACTGGGGTAACTTCCACATATAGGTCAATTACCTTGTACCCACCCCCAGGAAAACTCATTATTTGGTTGTATAGTACCTGCCATACTCCATCATTTTGAATTGAAAATAATTGGAATCAGGTTTGTGCTGAACCATTGAGCATGATAATTTTTTCCTGAATATTAAGTTCATACTGACCCTGATCCAATCCCAAATTCTGACAAATAACAATCTTAATTCTCAAATAATCAGTACCCGACATTACCGAGATCATAGTAATAGCTAGGCCCGAGACTATAATAAACCCCATTAGGTCTTGTAAAATCTCACCACCAGTGTAAATGGATACCATAAGACTCATTTTGAACCAATTACACACAAACCTAAAATTAAAAATTAACTAAATTAATTATTAACCTACTGAAAATATAAATAAAATTGAAAAGAAAAGAAAAACTTACATATCAGAAGAGAAGAGCTCTTGTCCGAGGAAGAGAATGGGTGAAGGTGAGAAACAAAATTATGCATCTAGGAACGAATATATACTAAAATAGAGGTCGCAATGACAAATGGCTACCCCAAAGAAGGGCGCCACAATGACACATGGCGGCCCTCAAGAATTAGGCCGTCAATTGTCATTGCGGCCCTAATATTTTTCAAATTCTTCATATTTTGTGTGGTTTTTTTTTTGGAGAATGGTATTAATAAAATTTTCGGAAATAAGAATGATAATTACACTCAACTGCACTTCGATGATACATGCATCCAAGAAGTACTTATACTTCAAAAAAATATTTATACAAAATGATAAAAGGATTTGTACCTTACATATTGGAAGTAAAATTTAGATCTGAAAGTTATATATTTATTTATTTAACTAAGTCTTTAAGATGAACTTATTACTTATGATATATCATTTACAAATAAAATAATAATAATAAGATCTTTTGTATACTAGGTATAAATATCAATGCATTCATATATAATAGTGTATAAGTTAAATATAAATACTTCCAAAATAGAATGGAGATTCAGTACACCGGCAAAGTGATATATATGGAAGCATCATATAATGATAACGATCGAGAATTATGTCGCTCACTGGTAAACAATTTACAAAAATAAATATTCTAGAGACATGGCCAATTCATTGGAAAGATCCAATTTACAATC